>CAJQZP010000526.1:0-52484 GCA_907164705.1 Parnassius apollo | reverse complement strand
TATCCAATATATCAAATTTGAAAATTAGATTAACGTGATTAAAACTACTTTTACGGATTTTATCGCGTTTATTTTTTACTTTTTTATTTTTAATTCCCGACGTTTCGGGCGCTTTCCAGCACCCATGGTCACGGGGGACTGAGATGACTGACGTCCCGATGTCATTGTTAAACCCGGAGTACCTTCAGCTTTTTTAATTATTGTTTATGGTCCGATCTATGCAAAATGAACTGACTATGTCCTGAGTTCTTGCAGTGGTATGCTTGGGTTTAGTTTTAATTTTATTGATTATAGGATCCCAAGCAGGTGGTAGTACCCAGCCTCCTTCTCTATTGAAATTAGGATGTTTTTTAATTTCAATAGCCTCACGTATCATCCTTGGTAGGAACCGGTGTTCTTTCGCGAGGATTTGTGGTCTATCAAATCTGATGTAATGGTTGGGGCCGTCTAGGATATGATCACAAACTGCAGACTACCATATGTCAGAGGTGTCACAGACAAGATTGGCTATATCTTGAAGCGAGCTTCTATTAGAACATTCTACAAGCCGCTGAAGAAGATTAGTCAGTACCTACCATCCGTCAAGTGTCATATTCCTCTACAAGATGCAGGAGTGTACAAGCTTGATTGTGAATGTGGTCTCTCTTATATAGGACAAACCAAAAGATCAATTAGGACCCGCGTAAAAGAACATATAGCTGATGTGAAGCATCAACGTTCCGGGAAGTCTGCAGTTTGTGATCATATCCTAGACGGCCCCAACCATTACATCAGATTTGATAGACCACAAATCCTCGCGAAAGAACACCGATTCCTACCAAGGATGATACGTGAGGCTATTGAAATTAAAAAACATCCTAATTTCAATAGAGAAGGAGGCTGGGTACTACCACCTGCTTGGGATCCTATAATCAATAAAATTAAAACTAAACCCAAGCATACCACTGCAAGACCTCAGGACATAGTCAGTTCATTTTGCATAGATCGGACCATAAACAATAATTAAAAAAGCTGAAGGTACTCCGGGTTTAACAATGACATCGGGACGTCAGTCATCTCAGTCCCCCGTGACCATGGGTGCTGGAAAGGGCCCGAAACGTCGGGAATTAAAAATAAAAAGTAAAAAATAAACGCGATAAAATCCGTAAAAGTAGTTTTAATCATGTGCAATGTTCGCGTAAATATAAGAAATCATTAAGTAGATTAACGCTCTATCCGTCGGGCTATTAGGGAGATGACCTCAATCACATTGCGCGGGCATGTCAGTTTTTTTTTGGCGCGTAAGCATACGGAGAATTTTATTCCTCGGAAATGAGACCTAGTTAGATCGATTTTTTCGCCCCCGCAAAATTCTACAATTGTAAATTTCATTAAAACCGTTAGAGCCGTTTTCGAGAACTCGAATACGAAGAAAGAAACAAATTTATAAATGTTAGTTGTTTAATTATATACGATAGGGTAAGTCCGGGGAGTTGGCCGTAAGGAAGAGATGGCCACTAAAAAAAAATCATAGTTACACTTACTAGATGGCACTACTTTCTCGTTAGTTCAATTTGTGCTGTGCGTGGGAACATTTCGCTCCATCTCCGGTGAAAAAAATCGAAAAAGTAAGTAAAATGTACCTACATTTATTTGTATATAGCCTAAAATTTTCAAAGGGTTTACGTTATACATTGTGGTGAAAAGACATCATAAAAAGTAAGTGCTTTTTTTAAGTTAAGTGCTCAGTTAATGACCCACACTTTAACATAATCTCAAAATGGCGCGTGGGTTGTTTATATTTTTCTACAAATAATGTGTGGCCATCTATCCCGGCTGATTAGGAGAGATGGCCATACATAATCGGTATGAGATGACCATAAGGCCATCTCACACCTACCATATATGTAATGCGTAATGGTGAAAGTTATATTATTATAACTTGATATATTTTTCTTTATTTATGGTGCTATTATACTTATTTGGTTTTAGTATTTCATATCACAATATTTTATTTTTAGATGCCAAATAAATACCAAAGAAAATCATGCAGCTCACGAGGGAACTGGAGTGAAGAGTCACTTAAGGCGGCCATGGACGCTGTTAAAAAAAGGTGAAATGACTATCTACGCAGCTTCAATAACCTATCAAGTACCAAGGAAGACCCTCGAAAGGCGATACAAGAAAAATAATGACAAAAAAGGACCAATGGGACCATCCTCTATATTCGGCGAAAAGAATGAGAAGAAACTCGCTAACCATATTAAAACTATGCAAAAAAATGGTTTCCCATTGACTATTAATGACGTCAGAAAGATTGCGTACCAGTTCGCGGAGCAATTGAATTTAAATCACAGATTTAATAGAGAAACTGAGAAAGCAGGATATGACTGGTTGCAAGGTTTTTTACGAAGAAACCACGACATTACATTAAGAAAGTCAGAAGGAGTATCTTTAGCTAGATCAACTGCTATGAATAAACTGGAGGTTGACGCTTACTTTGAGCTTCTTGAAAGCATATTGACAGTAGACGATGGTGTGTTGAAACCGAGTTGTATCTTCAACATGGACGAGACTGATCTTCAGCTTAATAATCGACCAGGGCATGTTCTAGCTGAAAAGGGTACCAAGGCTGTATCTACAGTTACTTCGACTGAAAAGGGAGAAACGATTACAGTTATAGCCTGCTGCAATGCTGAAAGTACATTTTTACCACCTGCCTGTATCATGAAAGGCAAAAACAAAAAACCTGAGTTTGAGGATGGGATGGCACCGGGATCGAAACTTTTCATGTCCCCAAAATCAGCGTACATTACCTCAGATTTATTTATTGAATGGTTGAAAACACATTTTGTTCCGAGGAAACCAGCTGGAAGAGTACTTCTTTTACTAGATGGTCATTCAACTCACTGTAATTCTGTGGAAATGCTGGAATATGCAAAGGACAATGACATCACCTTACTTTCAATGCCAAGCCACACGTCTCACTACCTCCAACCACTAGATCGTACGGTGTTTAAATCATTGAAGACTCATTTTTACGAGCAGTGTCGACTTTGGCTAAAACAAAATCCTGGTCGTCGTATAACACGATTATCATTTGGAAGATTGCTTAATAAGGCGTGGGGAAAGGCAGCTTCTGCAGAGAATGCAATTGCGGGTTTTAAAGCTACAGGTGTCCACCCCTTCAATCCATCTGCAATTCCCGACTACGCGTTTACCCTAGAATTGACAAAACAAATATCTAAATCTCAAAATGAGTGTACAGCCACTGTTATGGTCGAGGAGCAAGAAGAAAATACTATTAACATATCTTCTGCTAATCTAGAACCAGTTCCAAATACTTTCGAAGTGCGACAAGACATATCACCTGCAATCGCTGAGCCAAATAGCTCTGTTGGGCAAATAGTTTTAAACGCAAGTCCTGAGATGATTACAAGAAGGCCTAAAAAATTATTTGCTACTGCTTCAGCAGCAGTAATTAAAAAAATGTCAGAACAATTCCCTCCAAGAAGCGATTTGCCAGATCTGACTCCAACACGCTTAAAAAAAATAGGGAACAAAAAAAAATCAAAAAGACGTTAAAAAGGAAAGAAAAATTGAGATAAAACAAATAAAACGAGCACCAAGAAAGAGAACATCATTAAGAAAGTTATCTGAAAGTAGCGATGAGAATGAAGAACTAATATTATGTAATTCATCTGATGAAGAAGATGGAAACAGAGAATTGGATAACTGTGTAGGTTGTGGAGAAAATTATTACGAAACGCAACTCATCGAAGATTGGATTCAATGCGTTATATGCCAACTGTGGGTACATGAAAATTGCACCGAATTCGATGATAAGTGTTCATCATGTGGACAGAAAAAGAAGAATGAGCTAAGGCTCAAAAACTTAAAGGGAAAAAGTGATTAAAATGTAAATTAACAAACTGGCCATCTCTCCCTTGCTTCTATGGCCATCTCTACCGGGCACTACGGGAGAGATGGCCAATCGTGATTTTAAAAAAAGTAAATTATGAGACTGATTATGTTAAAATGACAAAAAATGTTGTGATTTTCTTAGAGTTTAATGTTGAAAGTTTAATAAAAAGTTGATTTTTGTTAATTAATCCTTGTAGTTTTTATTTTAATGACTTCTTTAAAAACTATGGCCAACTCCCCCGGACTTACCCTATATGTTTGGACATGTACAATGTACATCCGAGTACTATTGTAGGATACTGTATTGTGTAGGCAGTTACATGGCAGCATCCTTTTATAGTCTATATAAGTCTCCCTGCTAGGCACAGACCTACTTTCATTTCTGAAAGGATTTTAAAGAAAATGAATGTCCGGCACGCTGCCTCAATACGTGTTGGCCACAGAAATCTAAGATTTTTTTTTTAATTTCTCAGACATACAGGTTTCTTTCACCGCAAAGCACGTAGTAAATCAACACTTAAAATTGTAATTAACAATGTGGCTGGCGGGGATCGAACTTGGGTTACTCGCGTACTTATAAATATAGTCCCTGAGCTACTACGGCTCTAATGCTTTGTCATTAAAATCATCACATTCTCCCGGGCTTTCTAACAGAGTGCGTATTGTAGCGTGTGTTGTGTACATAAATATTATTTATAATAGTGAATTTACGTTGGCAAAGTGGAAAAGCAATGGCAGAAGGTAAAGCAAGGGCAAAATTATTACTGGAAGCTGGACTGGTTGACTGTCGGTCACCCTATAATAGAGAATCGCGGAAGTGTTGAAGTTGGAAGCGCACTTCTAAGATTTTTGGAGGTAGATCCAAGGTGAGGAGAACACAGACAAAAGAGGGCCATTTATATATAATTTATTACTGGAAGCTGGACTGGTGGACTGTCGGTCACCCTATAATAGAGAATCGCGGAAGTGTTGAAGTTGGAAGCGCACTTCTAAGATTTTTGGACGTAGATCCAAGGTGAGGAGAACACAGACAAAAGAGGGCCATTAGAGCAATATATAATTTAAAACTAAAGAGTCACTGAGACAAAAATTTAAGGAAATTAATATATTAACTCTGGCCTCTCAATACATATATGAAAATGTTATGTACGTACACAAAAATAGAAGTAGTTTTGCGAAAATAAGTGATATTCATTCTGTAAATACTAGGAACATACACAAGCTAGTAGTACCAGTTACTCGACTCCACCGAGTCAGTAATTCATTCTTGCGCTTTTACAACAAAATCCAAGAAAATGTACAAAATTTGTCATACACAAAATTCAAAACCGTTGTTAAACTAAGTTTGTATAAAAAGGGTTATTATAATATTAAGGAATTTATGGATGATAATAACCCCTGGAAAGGGTGATTGCTAACAAGCTATTTCTATATAGTCTTGTGTTGTTTATTGCAAGCATTGCAAATATAAGAAATTCCGAAACTTTGTTGATATTCAAGGAACGTCTTAGAGATAACTACTTTGCATCCTGTTAATTTATATATATATATATATATATATATATATATATATATATATATCATATGTAACTATCGTATTTATTATTATTATTATTTATTGATTTATTTTATTTTTATTTATTGTTTTATTTTATATAATTTCAGTAACATTGTGTATATTATTTATTTTTAGTAGTACTAATGTATGCACCAAGTTTGCAATTTAAATATAATTTCCTTTATGGGTCTACTGGAAGATATTTCAGCGAATTTGGAATAAGTAGAACCTTTGTACGTAATTACTATAAGACTGCTTCTGTACCTTAATGTGTGTACATAAAATAAATTTAAAAAAAAACATTATTGTAAGCTATTATTGGAAAAAAAAAATAGTCCCCGCTGGGTTTCTTGCTGGTTCTTCCCCTGGACAGAGGTTTTGTTTTTTTTTGCGAACCAGTGGTCAATGAAAAAAGTGACTTTCAATAAGTATTGTTATAATCTACATTGAATAAAAAAGTTTCTGTTTCTGTTTCTGTTGTCAAAAACAAAGATCCAAAGAAGAAACAAAGATCTATAAAAAGTTATGATTATATTATGTTAAGGGATGTTTTGTTGATAAAGGGTAGTTAAAAATAATTTTAAGACCACATGTCATTGTTAAACCCGAAGTACCTTCAGCTTTTTTTACCATAAACAATATTTAAAAAAATCTGAAAAACGCATTTACTAAAATCATAAATTCGCACAGTGGATTAAATTAAATCACACGATGCCACGAGTTTATGAGCTTTTATTTTGTTTTAGCCGGCAAATTGTTTATGAGATCGAGGCAATTATTTGGTGGTAAGTCTAATTGTGTTGCGTAAAATTAATAAAACTTTACAAGACTTTATGAATAAAAAGTTGAAACAGATTTAAAAAAAAGAATAAAATCATTTGTAGGTTAAGCTTCTAAAGACGGTTCAAAAATATAGAGTAAGGAAGATTTAAAACCATGACTTCAGAAACTACTATGTGGCAATTATTTTAATCATTTTCAATTTTAAGTCGGCAAATGATAAATAATAAAGTGCTGGCCGTATGAGGACGCTCAAGGTCGCTCAGCGAGCTATGGAGAGGGCTATGCTCGGAGTCTCTCTGCGTGATAGACTCAGAAATTAGGATATACGCAGTAAAACCAGAGTGACCGACATAGCCCAACAGATTAGTAAGCTGAAGTGGCAATGGGCCGGCCATATAGCTCGAAGAACCGATAACCGGTGGGGAAGAAAGGTTCTCGAGTGGCAGCCTCGTACCGGTAGACGTAGTGTAGGGCGAGCCTCCACTAGATGGAGTGACGACCTGGTAAGATATGCAGGAAGTCGATGGATGCAGGTGGCTCAGGACCGTGCTTTGCTTTGTGACATTACTTGAGGAAGGCCTATGTTCAGCAGTGGACTTGTGAATGGCTGTAATGATGATGATGAAATGATTTCTTATATTTACGCGAATACTCCATATTAAATGGAACTAATTTTACGGTTTTTATCTAGGTTAATTTTGACTTTGTTATTTTTTGCATTTCACGGGGACTGATGACTTTGACGTCCATTTATAATAGTTAGCCCGGCTACCTTCAGATTTTGAATATTAATTTTTGGTTCGATAAAATAAATGGGGAAGACATACAAATAACCACAATCCTTTTATATATTATTCTTGGAAATAAAACAGTCAGTTTTGGTGAGAAAACCGATACGTCAGTACCGACAGTCTCGTCAGTCTGAACTGCAGCTGCCTGTCTCGGTTGTCTGTATCGGTTTAAAACTTGTTCTTTACATTTCTTGCCACGCAGATGTTCTCTTAAGCGTCAAAAAAAAACTAATTCATAAATATTTAGAACCATTCTACATTAACGTGCACACGACACGGCTGTCGTGTACTTGGCGGGATTCTGTGCCGTCCGATAGCTTTTACAATACACGGACACCACACCGCTCATTATCAGACGCGTTTTTTTTTTGTAAAATGTGTTTTTTTTTTCTTAACTGGCAGCCCATATTTATTTTGCAGAAGCGCTTTTCATAGTCTACAGAATTAATAGACAACATACATTTTTTCCACATTTATTTTCTCATTCGATTCGTTTTCTACCCGTAGTCAATAGTTTGTAATTAACGTACAGTATGTTAGTGGAAATAAGCCATTTATTGAGCATAACTAAACAAAAAAAAAACCTTAACCATTATGCATTCTATTTGCATTTTTTTTTAATAGGAGAGGGGCAAACGAGCATTTGGCTCACCTGATGGTAAGTGATTACCGTCGTCCAAGAGCAACTGCAACACCAGGGGAATGGAGGATGGGAATTGAGGGGAAACGCAGATGAGTTACCGGCCCTTTAAAAAGGAATAAGCTCTTTTCTTGAAGGTCCCTAAGTCGTATCGGTCCGGAAAAATCTCTGGTGGTAGTTGATTCCACAAAGAAGCGAGGAAGGAAACTTCTTTAAATTTATAAATATTAAAATAAATTTGCATAATGACATTTTTAATTTTATAATTAGATTTTTGCCAAAGGTAAACGTAATACCTACTACTACAGTATATTTTACCAGCCAGCAACAGTCTTACTATTACTAACTGGGACCTCACTAGAAGGGAGGAAATATGCCGGCAATAGGCGTAGCTCCTTTGAATACGCTCCCGTTTTTTCCTCTGGTATATTATATTATAAGAGATGGTTATATTGCCATCTATATGAGGCCATAAGATGTTTCTGACTTTATACAAACGCCTTTTGTGATACCTACGAGACGATATGAGCAGATGAGCAGATGGATTAATTTTCGTCTCCACCACACGGCAAGGCTTAATATTATGAAAAACATTATGATTACTTATAATATTACATAACATCATATAATAATTTGTTTTCTATTTATGAAAAGCTTACATTATCGCGTTTATGAAAGAAAGAGACAGAGATAGATATAGAGTGGGAGAGCAAGACATTTATTTTTTGTATAAAAACTCAAAAGCTAAAAAAATTTTAGAAAATTTCGTAAAATGAAATTTCTTCAAAACGCAGACGACATTTTAACATTTCAACAAAACTTATGGAGCATGCCACCAAAGCCTGGAATAATGTTAGTTTATGGTCCATATGCAACAGTGTGTGAGTTTATAACCTGTAATAAATTATATCGATTCGAGATTCGGTCGGCGTGTGAAATGTGTTGTTTATTCGTACAAATATGTATTTCACATCAGGTATTAATTTTAGTATATCTGTGGTGTTTGGGAATGATTTATGACTTTTGCTACATCCAAATGTAGGCGGCACTGCGGTGTAATGACTTCAAGTAGTTACATCGTCAACATTAATTATATCGTTATCCACTATGAGCATACGGGTGTATTGGGAACAGTTTATGACAGTGCTGTAATGATGAGCTAACGCCGTGTCTAATTGGACAACGTCGAGGTAAACACAGCATTTATGTTTCTGATTGGATAATTTGTTCTTGATTAAATAGCACGCGGTTTAACATGTAACAGACATTTTAGTTATTATAATATATTATAAAAATACTATATTTCGCATGTGTTTTCAAGATCATTAAAGTTTATTTCAGGGTCATGAAAATATAAATCTTCTATTAAAAGCTGTATAGACCGTTGAATATATTTTATTTTATATATATTTTGGTCCATGTTTTTGTGTAGTGTGCAATTAAGTATACAAAAAAGTAAATAACAACAAGTATCAACTTCACCTAATGTTATTGTTAACTGCGCACAAAAATAATACTTTTATCAAACTTTTTATGTTAATGAAAAGTTTAGTTCTTGTAGAGTATTGTTATGGTAATATATTAATTAAATAGATTATATTAAAGTATAATTATGTCATCAATTAATATTTTACAACATAACTTGTTATAAACGCAACATAAATTATTATATAAACGAAACAAAAGAAACAGTCCACCTGATGGTAAGTGGTTGCTGTGGCCTTTTTACATCTACATTTATTACAAATCAAAATGCAGATGCGTTATCACCCATAAGGACTAAGATGGAATGCTTCGTTTCCAGTAAAATGGATCTCCGGTACTCTAGACACACCATACGAAACACAGTAGCATTGAGCTGCTATTTAATGCTGGTATTCTGTGATAGCGTGGTCTTTCTCGGTTGAGCCGACCAATTTGTGCTTCAACTATACTACTTATATAGCTGCAGAGTGGCGCTACCATGTCAATTTGTTAATGTTGTATTTTATCCCATGTATACATTTATCTAATAAAATAATTTTTTTTTATAAAAAAATATAGCTAGACTGAATATAAAATTTAAATAATTGATGCATTTTTAGCCAATTTACAAAAAGGAGTATTACATGTACGCGTAAGGATGGAAATCCGTACCAACCGACATTTAAACTGAAATTGTGATAACACTTTGTTCATAATATTTAAAGAGTAAAAGAATTAACTTTCAATATAAACTAAAAGATACAAAAGACTCGACTTCAAAAGGTTTTAATTCTTTTATACACTACATCCCAATATCGACTACAAAACATAAATTATTATATTTTCATGTTAATTCTTTGTTTAAATTAAAAGCTGACTTGCTTTAAATTTTTAATAAAAATTATTTTCCCTTGTAAAACTGTAATTCTTAGTTCTTTGTGTTGTAACTACGAGCAATCTTTACCTGACGAATTCGAATTCTAATGAGAGACAGACTTCGTTCTATACTGGATTTTATGATGATTTAAGAAATAACGTCAATACTGATAATCACCGCTGTGGATTACCGCAACTACCTAAACTATATCAATGGGAAATGAGATAGACTCACTTGAATTTGAATAAATAATTCTACATCTGAGGGTCGAAAAATAGGGAAAGAAAATTTTAATTTATTTGCATTTATAAACGACTTGTCACCATGCGCCTTTGTTATTGTTTCTTCCACTCAAGTGGGTTGAATTATTAACACCCACATAATTTAATTAAAATTACCAAGTAAATTCATTCTACAGTGCAGCACTTCATCTAAACAAGTGATTTATACAGCAGAATATCGTTCACATACTGGGCTGGACGCAGACCCTACTTCCGGACTGGATCCCAAACAAACATATCGAGTTTGGTTAAAAAAAGTTTAGGCACCATATTCCCATATCATCCCTCCGGCTACAAATATTAAGTACTCGTATATTCATCCCCGTAGTTTCCCTTACTCAAAAAGACGTTTACAATTTACTTATTCATAAAAAATTCATAATTTTTTACATGCGTGAATATGTAAATAAATTCGTGTAGATAATAAGTAAAATGATTTTAATAAAATATTGGTGATATTGTTGGCTATATCTCAAATAAGTTATGCACCGTTTAATTTCGAATTATTTTGTAAAGAACTAAAACACAAATACAACTGTAAAATATGCCATAAGAGCATCCGATTGTGCTTTCGTGTGGTAGCCTCGTTCTGATAATTACAATCCAATTACCAGAACGGGGTTGTTTTATGCGCTAAAGGGAGTGACGACATATTAAAACATGCAGCATTTTGACATTCATATTTTTTATAGAATAGGGTGACAAACGAGCACACAGTCCACCTGATGGTAAGTGGTTGCTGTGGCCCAGAGACATCTACATCTGTCCTCGATTACGAAACAAAATGCAGATACGTTGTCACCCGTGAGGACTTAGGTGGAATGCCTCGTTTCTAGTAAAAAGAGTCTCCGGTTCTCTACACTCGCCATACGAAACACAGGAGCATTAAGCTACTATTTGACGCTGGTATTCTGTGAGAGCGTGGTTCCTCCCCCGGTCGAGCCGACCCATTCGTGCTACAACTATACTATTAATATAACTATGCTTGTTTCATGCGAGGATTGAATCTGCACCAAACATAGCTGTAGCCAAACGCGTAGTAACTCGTATAGTGGTGGCGTTAGAGAACCCTCACCTCGCCTCTACCCCATGTCACCCCGTGCGAGTCGCAAGAGGCGACAGACGGAAATGAAGTAGGAGATGGGCAGCAGCATCTTCCTGGCAACAAGTTCATTTAATAAATAACTGAGGTTGCCGACCCGCACGCAGCTTGGCCAAGAGTTTATGGGGCTATGTTGATAAGTAGTCGAGGAGACAAGTTCCACTTGATGATGCAAGTGACGTGCAACTAAAGTGCTATACAGCGACGGCTTTATAAACTATCATAAAACTAATGCCTAAGTTTTATCTGAAGGTCATAAACGTAAGACGTTAAGACTTACTTAACTTCACGAAACTTGACGACTTACTTAAATAACTTTTACTTAGATATATTTTTTTCTTCATAAGTCATTTAGTGAAATTAAAATAGTACAAATACGTTTTCAAATAGCTATATAGCTATAAACTATAAACACTCACGCCTGTCACCCAGAGGGGTAGGCAGAGACTACGGACTTCCATTTGACACGATCCTGACACACCTCTTTCGCCTCCTTTACATCCAAATATCTACGCATACATGCTCGTTGGTTAAGGGTACTTTTAGCGTGGCCCATTTTCAAAATGTCGCCAATTTGGTCGATAAACTTTTTTCTAGGGCGTCCCTTCCCGACTCTGCCGTTCACATCTGCCAAATAAATTTGCTTTGTCACTCTTTCCTCATTCATTCTTTCCACGTGACCAAACCACCGAAGCATTCCTTTCTTAATCCTGGTCACAACATCATCTTGTATACCACATTTATCTCTTATCACGCAATTTCTCACCCTGTCATTCAGATTCAACCCTAGCATACTGCTTAAAGACCGCATTTCTACAGCATTTATTCTACTTTCGTGCTTCTTCTGCCACACCCAGCTTTCACTACCATATATTTTCAAATAATTTATGTAAAATAAGTATTTCTTGTAAAATAAACATTATATGAACTAAAATATCATGACTTTGATTGTGTAGTGGCGGTGCAAAAAAACGATTACCCCGTATCGTCAAGTGTGTGATGTATGAGGCGACAGAGGGAAAAATAAAAACATAAAATCATGCGGTTGATACCCGCCCGCCCTGCAAGAGGCCTTCATTTAGCAGTGGACTTTTAAAAGGCTATGACAGTAACGTCAATTTGGAAGAGTAACATTCATTCATAACAAGTACTTTAAAATTTTGAAATTTCTATAACACTTTTAAATTCATTATAAATATGTAACTTAAGCATTGTTGTCAGTTAAGAATTTTCTTTTTCTATGCTTCTAATTCTCGTCGTGTTTAAGTTAAGACGAAAGCTGATCGGACGAATTACAGAATAATAATAATAATAATAATGTCCTCCAGACCGATTTTCGGTCACGGCGGCCTGCCATAACGGAGACTAGCCATCGGCGCAGGACAGGATTATAGTGTCCAAGTGTATGTGCAAGCACAGGTGCACTCTCTATTTCCTCATTCTCATAATCCCATGGGACGGTAAACCGACACGACCGGAGAGAGATCAGGCGCAGGACCAACGGCTTTACGTGCTTTCCGAGGCACAGGGGTGAGACACCGCCAATTTCGGACTCCGGGCAGTTACTGAGAAATTCTTGACGGAATAACTCAATAATTTATTTTTTGACCCGGGATTCGAACCCAGGACCTCATGTTCAGCAGTCGCACTAATACAACCACTAGACCAACGAGGCATTTACAGAATAATAATTTTAAAAATTAACCTGCAGTACGAATAAGTAGTTTTAAAAATGATTCTATAGCGATCCTAGCGCGTAGTTCTGTTATCAGTGTGTCATCGTTCTCTTAATTCTGAGGGAACCAAACCAGGTGATGGGGACAACGTCTTCTTAATAACAACTAAAAATAAAAGTACCTGCGGTTGTTCTTATAAACGACAGGAGTCTATACCCACCTGTGGGACGTATATAGTTCTCATTTTTTATTTTATTATCACAAGTACAGTAATACCCACAAACACAAGCACTCCAAACGTCTGGAATTAAAAAATCAAATTAAACGCGATAATTATATCCATGAAATTTGTTATATATAAAATACTAGCTTGCCAGGGAGAAGTTGTTTTTTATTTAAAAAAAATTAATTCGAAACAGAAAAAAGTTTTTCATATCGATTCTTCTTGTAATAAGTAATTTACATTGTTTTCAAAAAATAATTACTTCTATTTTTATGCACTTAAATACAAAAAATAGCGATATTTATCGTTTTAATAGATCCTAACTTATAAGTTAGGATCTATTTTTACTTTTTTTTTTTTTTTAACATGGGGAAATGCCTACGCATACCCGCCTCGCGGGGGGCAAGGACGGGTTATGTCGGACTCGCACCGACTAAAACCCCATGGTGTTCCACCTTCGTCGCATATTGGCAGGGCTACGGGAACGCTTTCGCACACTTCCGCGGCCCCACCAGCGACTGCCGCCCCATGGCAGCACCTCCTCGGGAGAGGAATATTCCTCCCCGTGCTACTTCCCAGGCAAGGCGCACCAGAACACATGGCACGCCTTCCTCCACGGCCTCCAATTGCATCTGCGCAACAGCCACCCCCCGCGTCCGATGCGCGAAGGCCATGGGGCCAGGAAAAACCAGCACTTAGAAGTACTAGCCTTCCCGACCCCAGCGGCGGATCTGGTCTATGGCTCCGCCGCCAACCAAGATTCGGCTGCGGAGGATAGGGAGAGCGGCGCCTCGCAATACCGACAATCCTCTCCCCCCGCAGCCCCATCACCACCGCATCAACGGTGCGGCCCCGTTTGAGTCGCGGAGGATAGGGCGAGTGGCGCATCGCCATGCCAACACTCCTCTTCCTCCGCGACTCCACCTCGGCTGCAGCGGTAGAGGGTGCGGGGTCCCCACTCGCTGCAGTCCACCAGCACACATCCGAAGTGGGCTCCCCAAGCCCACTCGGAGTGGCCACCTCAGGCCGGCCCTTCACCTCGGGCCAGCCACGTGGGTTCCTCTTTGTTCACCGTGGGAGACCAAGCCACGGCTACTAAGCAACCCCGCCACGACAAGGCGGGAACCCGTTCGGGGGGGGGGAGGATCTATTTTTACTGTAAGTACTATTTTTAAATTATTCACATTTTTGTTCTTGGTAATTCTTGTAACTATCTGTTATTTGTGGAATTCATATATTATGTAAAATTACTGCATCTATGGAGTAGGTAACTTAATACTTTAATTTTACTAGGTATGTTGCGAAAAACCTTATCCTTATTTCATTTAGTCAGTATTATGCAGACATTTATGTTTTATTATTATAAATAATATTTATAATCACAAAACATTAAAATCTATAAGTCTACGTAAATATACTTTGATTAACTGAGTGATTAAATTTAAATTTAGCATAATTTTACTAAGATGATAGCAAAACGCAACTTTAATACTGCTCGTATTAAAGAAGCGATCGAGCGGAACCAGGGCTCCAAAGTCTTTGCCAGAGATCTATCTGCCAGAAAGAGCCAACTGTCAAGGCTGAAGACTGAGTGTGGCAGCATCGTTTCCGGGACACCTGAGATTTTGAGTGAGATTGAGAGGTTCTATGGGCAGCTGTACACATCATCGTTGGAGCCACACGCAAGTGTGAGTAACGATCCAAGAGCAAGTCTTATCCGACACTATTCCGATGATATCCCGGACGTCAGTCTAAGCGAGATTAGAATGGCTCTCCAGCACCTTAAAAACGGCAGGGCCCCAGGCGAGGATGGAATTACAGCGGAGCTTCTGAAAGCGGGTGGAACACCGGTACTTGAAGTCCTTCAGAAGCTCTTCAATTCCGTCCTCCATGGTGGCACTACTCCAGAGGCGTGGAGCAGAAGTGCGGTGGTCTTGTTCTTTAAGAAAGGCGACAACGCTCTCTTGAAGAACTACAGACCGATTTCCCTTCTGAGCCGCGTCTACGTGCTGTTTTCGAGAGTCATTACGAATCGTCTCGCACGCAGACTCGACGACTTCCAGCCTCCCGAACAAGCCGGTTTCCGAAAAGGCTTCAGTACCATAGACCACATACATACCCTGCGGCAGATTGTACAGAAGACTGAAGAGTACAATTTGCCACTTTGCCTGGCGTATGTGGACTATGAGAAAGCCTTTGATTCCGTCGAAATTTGGGCGGTGCTGCAGTCCCTTCAGCGGTGCCAAGTTGACTGTCGGTATATTGAAGTGCTGAAGTGTTTGTACAGTAGGGCTACGATGGCTATCCGAGTACAGAACCAGAGCTCGAAACCTATCCAACTGCAGAGAGGTGTAAGACAGGGTGACGTTATATCCCCGAAACTCTTCACCGCTGCTTTGGAAGACGTTTTCAAGCTACTGGACTGGAAAGGATACGGTATTAACATCAATGGCGAGTACATCACTCACCTTCGATTTGCCGACGATATAGTCCTTATGGCAGAATCGCTGGAGGACTTAAGCACTATGCTCAATGACCTCAATAGTGCCTCCCAACGGATAGGTCTTAAGATGAACATGGACAAAACAAAGATTATGTTTAATGTCCATGTCACACCTATGCCGGTAGTTGTTGGGAGCACTATGCTCGAAGTTGTTGACGAGTACGTTTACCTGGGACAAATAGTCCGACTAGGTAAGTCCAACTTCGACCGAGAGGTCAATCGACGGATTCAACTCGGCTGGGCAGCGTTCGGGAAATTACGACATATCTTCTCGTCAGGTATACCTCAATCTCTGAAAACTAAAGTGTACAACCAGTGCGTGTTGCCAGTGATGACTTACGGATCAGAGACGTGGTCCTTCACTGCTGGCCGTATGAGGACGCTCAAGGTCGCTCAGCGAGCTATGGAGAGGGCTATGCTCGGAGTTTCTCTGCGTGATAGACTCAGAAATGAGGATATCCGCAGTAAAACCAGATTGACCGACATAGCCCAACGGATTAGTAAGCTGAAGTGGCAATGGGCCGGCCATATAGCTCGAAGAACCGATAACCGATGGGGAAGAAAGGTTCTCGAGTGGCAGCCTCGTACCGGTAGGCGTAGTGTAGGGCGACCCCCCACTAGATGGAGTGACGACCTGGTAAGATATGCAGGAAGTCGATGGATGCAGGTGGCTCAGGACCGTGCTTTGTGGCATTACTTGGGGGAGGCCTATGTTCAGCAGTGGACTTGTGAAGGGCTGTGATGATGATGATGATGATGATGATAGCAAAATTATAATTTACCTACATAATTGTCTATACAATTATGTCTGTCACTCTGTGTATTTTTGTGTCTCAAATACACATAATAAAAATTTTATCTTGCATTTTATATATCGTAGGTATATATAAGCGAAATGTATGAAGATGCATATTCGTTTAAAATAAGCAAAGTTTGAGGTTTTAATGAGCAAATATATTTCTTATCATTTTTTTTAATAAATTCTCTAATCAATGCTAAACAGTTATCCAAAATAATAAGGGTCTTGTAAGTAATGCACAGGTTGACCTCAAAACTATAAATACAAAATTTCAATCAGTACCTAAATATTTTAAATAGTGAAGAGTACCAACATATTTTGTTTTTCAATGCTTTAAATACGCGTTGGCGACAAAGGGCAGCTCAAATTAATAACTGAACTACGCACCTGGCCAACTTTAAGATAAATTTTAAAATTAACTTCGCGCAATAATATTAACATTTAAAAGTCAGTTTTGGCTACTTTAGTGGACTTTGAGAGGCTGTACGAAATGAATTATAAATAAAATAATAATTATTTTTTCTTTATTACAAAAATCAGCTCCCGAACTCATTTGAACGTGTTGCGCTGCAATAAAAAGGCAAATAATTAAATTATCATCTCTTTAGTTTGGCTCATATGGTTTAAATACACTTTCTAACATTATCTACTCTATTTTCAAAACTATTTCAGCAAAATTGCGAAATTTAATAGTAAAGTGTTTAAATAAATATGTTTAGTGCTTTTCTTTTAAATTTCAATTTACTTGCTAAGTACATAATTATATATTTGTGACATGTTACATTAAGGAAAAATCCGTAGTTTCGGTTAGTAAATTATTAGTACGCATATTATTTTAGGTGCAACGACATACATTTTAATATTAATATAAAATATTTATAACAGAATGATTATATTATATTACAGAATATTTATCAATTTCTATTACCTTATTCATCGTGTACAGACGGCGTTAGAGAATCTACTGTACTACTATCCATGTTTTCTTATACCAAAATTGGTGAAATATGTGATACATTTATTATTTTATAAGAACATCTTTGTACCATATTTCTTGTGAATAAATTTATTATTAGGTACTAATAATATTATTACTACACCATGTATGGGTTTCGTAAGAAGCGACAGAGAGAAACTGTAACAGAAGATAAGCAGCGTCTTCCTGATGACTGCTCATAATGATAAAAAACTGCACGTGGCAAGATATAGCAAGTATGACAAATATCTCCAGTATGAGATGATCTCCGATATAATTATAAGGCGCAAGCCTATGCTCATTGGTGAACTTCGATAGTTTGCTATGATTACCTTATAAAATTTTAATATAGTTATTACTTGAAAAATATTCCTACAAAATTATATTTAAAGCTAGAAGTTAAAGTATATTATTTTAATTTAAAATTTTGAAATGCTAAGTAAGAGAAAAATTTCACCGAAAAATGTCCCAAATTTATAAAATACCCCTAAATAATACCACAGCCCCAAATTTAACAGTAGTACGAGTATAATTACAACAGTCGAAACCGCTGAACCGGGTAAACATAACCGTGGCCCTTTCAACACTTAATTTAACCCTTATAAACCCAGTAAAACCTACCGTTGAAACAGGTAAACAGCCACAATAAAGCTGTGCATAGATGCGTAATAGAAGCATGCCTGGCTTCCCGCCACCACACCATCTCACCAGAATCATCGAACTTCACTGAACCAACGTACCACCCCCGAGAAGACACTCAATATAAGCAAGCTACGGAGCTCAACTCTAAAAAAAGTTCATGTGAAGTGTGTGGAAGAATAACACGTCCATCCGCGACGCAGCGTCACGTAGAACTAAAGTTTACTAAAGTCTAAAATACGGGACAGAGTAATTTGAAAGCCTTCCAGCGCAGGGCAGAAGAGGTTTGAAATGTTTTGGATCTACACAAAGCCATTTCCCTCCAAGTGCGGAGACCACGTGCTGTGTTCAGTCAATTTTGCGTCTCAATGGATGATAGAGCTATTTGTATTTTATTGTCGTTGTTTAATGGTACGTCGTTAGTTGCCTTACTTTGATGTTAATTGCCTGTAATAGTATCTATGAATAAAGATTTTTAAACGAACAAGATTACCATTTTGTATTTTCAAGTATGTAGTTTGTCAACATAAATAGATAATTTACTTTAGTCAGTTATCTTTTGTGCACTGTTTGTTTCAAATCATTTCCAAATACCATTACCGAATTAATTATAAATTGTAGTTCGTCCTTTTCGCAGTGTTTGTGTTTATGAAATGTTCCGCTATATAGTCGACCAATATGGTGCCGTGGTAGTTCAGTTGGTTAGCATTTTCTGTAATTTTTTTTTTTTGATAAAATAAGGATGACAAACGAGCACATAGTCCAACTGATGGTAAGTGGATGCTGTAGCCCATAGACATCTACATTTATTGTCGGTCGAGAATCAAAATGCAAGTGCGTTGTAACCCCTGAAGTCTAGGATGGAATGCCTCGTTTTCAGTGAAAGTTGTATCCGGTTATCTACACTTACCATACGAAATACAGCAGCTTATGCTGCTATTTTAGGCTGGTATTCTGTGAGAGCGTGGTCCTACATCGGTCGAGCCGACCCATTCGTGCTACAACAATTGGTAATATAGCCACAGCGTGGCTCTACTACGTAACATTTCACAGTGAGCGCGTAATCAAGGTTCGAACCCCTCCTGCACCAATTAAATTTTTAATTGCAATTTTAAGTGCTAATTTACCACGTACTCGGCGGTGAAGGAAAACATCCTGAGTAATTCTGCATATCTGAAAAATATAAATCCACTCATCAACTCTAGGCATGGGTGTAGGTACTCAGGGTTAACACTGACATTTCTATTCTTTACCCTAAAACCCTATCAGAAATGAGAGGCCAACAGAACGCCGTACATAGGCTGCAACTTTAACTCTTTAAACGAATATTGTTTTGATGTCGAAAGCTGCTGCGAAATCAGCTGTAGATTAAGTATCATCAGCTTTCACAATCGCCTTTAATTCATCATTGTCGACCAACGTTTTCGGACGACCACGGGGTTCAATTTTCAGGTTGAAATGTTCAGAACGGATACAACTAATACCTAACAGGTAGTGCGTTCGTTTGTAGTATTTGCTACTTACACGTCGTTGATGATGCGTCCTGCTAGAGCCGCCTTGCTGCAACGACGCTACTCATATTCCACACTTACTCGAATTTTTGACGTATCCACGATGACGAAACAGATTTAAATACGATGAAAACATAACGCCTTTCAATAAACAAATTACTAGTTTTGAAAAAAAAATCCATGTTTTCAAAATAAAATTTATTTGAAATTAGAATCCTTAGAGAAACAAAATTTATATTGATATGAAATATCCAGTACTGCAGAACGACAATTTCATAGGTAAAACCTATTATTACCTATAGCAATTTAAAATGACATAGGAATTTTTACTTTAAAAAAATATTTATGTCGTTTTGCTTGAGCTCGTTACGCATGTAAGAAAATACCTACCATATCCCATATCACTAATAACAGTCATCGAACTTTTTTTGAACATGTATTTTGTTGGAGACAAAATTGTTTTTACAACTTTAATTTTATTGGCAAATAAGCTCTCTAGTTCACCCATGGACAACAGGTTTCGATATTGAACAAAGAAGGTTGTAGGCAGGATGTATGCATAGATATATGTATGTAAAATAAAAGAGAGGTGTATTAGTAGCGTCCCAAATGGAAGTTTGTAATATCTGCCTACCCCTCTGTGTAACAGGCGTAAGTTATGTATGAATATGTAAGGTTCAAGTTACATTGTCTCTTCTTAAAATGAGATGAAATGTTCATTTCTTGGTGGTTGAACTACTTTCCTGCCAAGGAGTTCATGGATGGGTGTCACCTACCTATATCAGCTGCCAAACTGCAGTCCGTGCAATGCTGCGTTTCTGTTTGCAGCGATATAATACGAACAAACAAACATTAATTTTTATATATTATAGTAGAAAATTTTAAAGCAAATACGATTATAAGATCAGTTCAGTTGGCTGCCTTGTTTACAACAAAACTATGTAAGCAATGAAATTGTTATTATAATTTTCTCTTTTAGAAGGGCAAAGAGAGTCACTATAATAAAAATATAAATTACAGGTTTGTGAAGTATTCCATCTTAGTAGTTGACAACGCACCTGGAACATTACTTGTATTAAACTTCAAGTAAACAAGGATTGAATCAACTGATTGCAAGTGTCTGAGGGCTGCAGTGGCCACTCACCACCAGGTGAACTCGAAGTTTGTTTAAATTTACTAAAAAAAATTATTCAACACTCTTAAATTTGGCTGGGTTTTCATAAAACCTGAATTACTGCTAATATTTTTTTTTATAGAATAGGGTGACAAACGAGCACATAGTCCACCTCATGGTAAGTGGTTGCTGCGGCCCATAGACATCTACATCTATCCTCCATTAAAAATCAAAATGAAGACGCGTTGTCACCCATGAGGACTGAGATGGAATGCCTCGTTTCCAGTAAAAAGGGTCTCCGGTTCTCTACACTCACCATACGAAACACACCGGTCGAGCCGACCCATTCGTGCTACTACTATACTACTAATATAACTGCAGCATGGCTCTACCACGTATAATAAACACTTAATTACGTCAAAATCACATTTCATTATATGATTTCCTTATATTTCCTTATGATGATGGTATATAACTGTAAATAAGCGTGAATGCGATCATTAAACATCAGAGAATTTTTTTTAATAAGTTCATTACTATAACAATAACAGTAAGCTGTAGCGGCATTAGGCAGGCCATACTATTCAAACAACTGACAACCGATATGGAAGATATGTTTTTAATTGGCACTGACCATTGGCGAAGTGTTGGGTAGTTGCCTCTAGAAGGAGTGATGAACTAGAACTTATTTCGATGAATTCACTTGGCGAGAGAGACGGTGTACTCAAACTTTGAAACTTGTTGGTCATTATCAGTCAAAGTTCGAATGATTTTTTTTTTGTAGGATAAGGTGACAAACGAGCACACAGCCCACCTGATGGTAAGTGGTTGCTGTGGCCCATAGACATCTACATCTGTCCTCGATTAGAAATCAAAATGTAGATGCGTTGTCATCCGTGAGGATTAAGATAAATACATACATATTATAATGCACTTTATATGTACTTATTGCTATTTCAAACACCATATCTATGTAACAGTAGGACCATATATACCATATATACTCAATATTAGTCGTACGATTGTAACAAACCGCTAAAACCGCTCCTTGAAGAGCGCTATATTTAAAACAATAATTCCCACGGGAGGGTAACGATGTATAAAACTCAGCTACTGAACAAATAAGGCCTCTTTATATATTTTTCCAAAAAATTATGTGAGCCAAAAGTTGCGTGAGCAAAATACTAATAGCGCGAATTCTTTTGTGTTAAGCGCGTAAAAGCACACCGCTTTGCATAGAAAAACATGCCTCATACTTTTGACTAGCAATAGTATAGAAGGTACTAATGTATTAATAAACTTTTACTAGTAAAAGAAATTCACCGAAATATATACACATACCTCGCTTCCAGTAAAAAGGGTTTCCGGTTCTCTACACTCACCATACGAAACACAGCAGCATTAAGCTACTATTTCACGCTGGTATTCTGTGAGAGCGTGGTTCTTCCCCGATCGAGCCGACCCATTCGTGCTAGAACTATACTACTAATATAACTGCAGCATGGCTCTACTACGTATAAAAATTTCTCTTAGCTTTCGACTTTGTACATTTTGTGGCTAGAGCATACTGAATTTTCTTTTCTGTGTTGTTTTTTTAATAGTAGTTTTTATAATTATTAAACTTTGCGTATATTATATATATTATTGTGTAATATCATCGGTAACTAATTTATATTAAATATATAAGCGCAATAGGATTGCTCACATTCTCATAGTTTATATACTACCTAAGCCGCACGTTTTAAAGAAGACTTTAGACATAGGCGTAGAGGATGTTTATATTCATCTAGGTGGTAGTACTCCCTGTTTGGTGGCAGAACCCAAACCTGCACAGAAGTCCGTCTGTGTGTCCACCTATTGGTAGGTGGATAACTACATTATCCACCTACCAATAGGTGGACTATCAGCTTAATAATTCCGTTATTTCTCATCGACATTACTGTATGCGCCCTTTACAAGTGTATTCTTATAGAAAAACAATTTTACAAAATGAAAATATATCATAATAGTAAAAAAAAACAAGTGATGCGGTGTTTATCGCACTTAGAAAATTTTATGGTTTCGGTGTTTCACGTGCTAGGGGTGCACCCACGATTACTCTTAATCCTGAAATTTCTTTTGAAAACAAAGATTAACCTTACTTGTATAAATTTAACAAAAGTTTAAATTCTTCTTATAAACATTGTATTGATAAATTACGTCTACGTTTATCTAATATTAATAATAAATATAGGAGATTTTCCTCAAAACCAATGGCTACCTTTTTTTAAAAAAAGTGTATAACGGATTTAAATAATAGTTCAAATTTTTCACAAATCTACAATAAAAATTAACCATTCCTAAAAATGACCGTAATTTGGACAGTTGGTTCTCGCATATGTAAAATTGGTTTTATCTTTTTCTAAATCTACCGTTATACCATAATTATTAACATTATAGCTATCTCGTTCGCAAAAAAACACACACTTTTCTTTCCTAATCTTTAATCTGTTATTATTTACATCTTTATCAATAAAAGTTCAACCTTGAAAGTACATTTTTCAATGTCTCAAGCGTTCTTTTTCAGATACACTAAAAATTAAAATATCATCTAAGAAAACTACCGCATTACGTTTATCTTTAAGAAGGTTCATTATAATTCTTCGAATAATACCAGGGCTAATCCATAAAAAAGACGATTGTACATATAAAGACCCCTGTGTTTACGAGGGCGGCACTGAAAATTTCGATAATCAAGAAAGTGACACAACATTACTATTTAAAAATGTATTTATTGCTTTTCGAAGTATTCTTCGCGAAATTTTGTCACATTTTTCCATACGATGGAACCAATCATTGAAGCAACCATTCCATTCGGAAGTTGGGGTCTCCAAAATGGCCGTTTTGTAGGCGTCCACAGCTTCTTCAGGTGATGAAAATCTCTGTCCACGCAATTTATTCTTTATTTTAGGGAAAGTATAGAAATCACTAGGGTTTAGGTTGGGGATGTACGGCGGATGGTCTAATAATTCTATGTTTTCTTGCTCTAAAAACTCTTTTGTTCTGTGTGCGGTGTGAGAACTCGCATTGTCGTGATGGAGGATAATGCGGCGGTCGCAGTTCTCTTTACGGAGTTCAGAAACGACCTGTGGCAAACAAATGCTAGCATACCATTCTGCATTAACCGTTCTTGAATGACTTTCCTCGCCTCAAGAGGAATAGTCGTAACATGGCCGGTTTTGGAGACAAAAGTGGCCACCATTTTTTTTTGCAACACTCCGTGAACGAACAATTTTTGTTGGCTTTAACTCATTTTCGAATACCCAAACTCGTGACTAGTTTTTTGTTTCGGCTTCGTACGCGTATATCCAGGATTCGTAACCTGATATGATGTTGTATACAGTCTTTGAGGATCCTGCGTGGAATCTTTCGAGAGTTCTGACGCACCAAGTAACGCGAGCCGCTTTTTGCTCTTCACAGAGCGAATGCGGTATCCATCGGGAAAACAACTTTTTTACACCTAATTATTCATGCGAGATTATTTGTATTTGACTCATGCCAATGTCTAAAGTTGCCTGAATTTCGCGGTATGTCACATGTCGATCTTCCTCAATCAGCTTACGCACAGCATCAATGTTTACTTGGGTGACTGCAGTTTTTATACGACCTTGACGGGGATTACCACTGAGCTTGACACGTCCACGTTGAAATTCAGCAAACCAGCGATAAATTGTGGTTTTGGATGGGGATTCATCACCAAATGCAGAAATCATCCGGTCAACACACTGTTTTTGTGTTAAACCACTTCGAAAGTCATAATAAATCATCGCTCTTGTATCATCATCAGTCAATTCCATTTTCTCAACGACTAAACAAGTTTGACAAAATCTTTTGACAAGACCGAGAATCTTTTTTTAAATAAATAAATGGTATTCGATTTCTAAAACCAAGGAGTTTTCAATTAAAAAGATTTTAATACGATAGGAACAGTGGAAATATTCCATTCCCGATACTCTTGGTGCAGCCTATGTATTTATTAGCGTAATTTTTTTTGATTCATCGAGCTCGACTTCTCGAGGCCTGAGATAAGTCTAACTTACTGAACCAAGTACAACCGCTAAGATTCGCTAGCAAGTCTTCGATCTTAGGAACCGGGAATTTATCCACTAATAAGACACGATTCAATGTTACCTTGTGATCCGCACAAATGCGAAGCGATCCATCAGGTTTGTTAACTAAGACCATTGGAGAGGCCCAGTCGGAGGAGTCAACCGGCTCGATGACACCAACCCGCAGCATGGAGTCCAGCTCGGCATCGACCCGCTCGCGCATTGCGTACGGCACCGGCCGCGCGCGGCACAATACCGGCACGGCACCTGTCCGTACGCAAAGCGTTGCTCGCCCGCCGGTGAATCGCCCAAGACGGCCATCAAGTAATTGTTTAAATCTGTCGAGCAACATATTAAAATTTTTAAATTTATCTAAATATTGTATACAATTTATTCGTGTTTTTTTTTTGTGAAATTTCGGAATATCTATTGATAATTTATCTAACCATTGTCTTCCCAGCAACACAGTAGTCCCTCTTTCTATTACATACAAATCAAGTTTTTTACAGTTGCCGTTATATTGTACCTTAACTTCTATGAACCCTGCCGGCTGGACTTTACTGCCGTCATAAATCGAGAGTGTTAACTTACATGGTAATAATGTCAAATGCTTAAATTTATACTAAATAATTACAATTTATAATAAATCATAACTAATACACAACAAAGCCGAGCCCGTATCAATTTCCATAATTAAAACTTGTAGATCAACAATAATCGGAATGCTAACCGGTTTGTAGTCCCTCAAGACATTTGGAATATAGGGTGATTGATTTCTTCACCCTCGAGGAAGCTGCCGGGGAAGCCTGCTCGTCCTCCTCCATGTGCAGGGTGTGTCCGGACGCCAAGCGGCCCGTGCTATCCGTACTCCACTCATGCCTTCCTTTATTTCTGTTGTCCTCTTTAGTAAACAAACTCGTTTTAAATGTCCCACTTGTCCACAATTATCGCAGACGATATCGTTACGATATCGGCATTGACGCCAACCTTGACGCCAATCGCCACACGTTGTGCAGTTGCCCACTTGCACCACATTCACTGCACTGACATAATGGTTAACATCTATTGAGGCGGCACTTTGCCGCTCCTGTTTTAGTGAATCTGCTTCATATCCTACCTCGCCGATTCTGCATGCGCCCGTGCCGTATACCGCCGATGAGTCACGCTGCGCCATACTACATATTTTCATCCAAACAGGTTTTGAAGTTACACGATTTTGCCAACCGTTTAAGTTCCGTTACATATTGTGATACGGTTTCATTTTTCTTCTGCCTAAATTGCCGAAATTAGTACATATCCAATCTCTCAGACACATAGAATTCTCCAAGCCTGCCGATATTTGCTATTGTATTACACAACTTTTTTTCTCAGTTTATACACTTATTATAACTAAATTTCCTCGCCGCCACTGTAAAACAAAACACTATCGATTGTTCCACGTCTATTCACATGCCTTGCCTGACCGTCTGCACACATTTTGACATATATCTCGTATAAAATAATGCCACCTACCCTACAAACTATATAATATCTATACCTCAACAAATGTCACTACAACGACGATAAACTTTATTAATTTTAAAATAATTTGTTCTTCACAAAGAAACATTTAATAATAATGATTTCTTAAATTTACGCGAACACTACACATTGAATAAAACTATTATTTACGGATTTTATCGCGTTTAATTACTTTAATTTTATTATTATCCCGACGTTTCGGGTGCTTTACAGCACCCATGGTCACGGGGGGGGACTGAGATGTTTGACGTCCCAATGTCATAGTTAGTCCGGCTACCTTCAGTTTTTTTTTAATATTAATTTTTGGTCCGATTTACGCAAAACGAGCTTATAGTATCATGAAGTCTTGCAGTGGTATGCTTGGGTTTGGGTTTAATTTTGTTGATTATAGGATCCCAAGCACATGGTAGCACCCAACCATCTTCTCTATTGAAATTTGGATGTTTCTTTAATTTCAATAGCCTCGCGTATCATCCTTGGTAGGAATCGGTGTTCTTTTGCGAGAATTTGTGGTTTATCAAATCTAATGTAACGGTGGGGACGATCTTGAACCACGAAATCCTGATAACACTATTGGTCACACTGTTTATAGGAAAAAGACCCATACCAACCGATATCTAAATGGTGAATCTCACCATCATCCTTCACAGTTAGCTACCGTGGGTAAATCTTTGTTTCAGAGAGCACGAGGGATCTGTGACAGAAAACATTTGGCCGCGGAGCTTCAGCACGTCAAGCAAGTATTGCAAGACAACAAGCTTCGGGTCCCGCACCTACGTCACAGTGAACGAGTGAAGCCGGCCACAGTCGAGCGCGCGCCTGCTCTACTACCATATGTCAGAGGAGTCACGGACAAGATTGGCTACATCTTGAAGCGAGCATCCATTAGGACATACTACAAGCCACTGAAGAAGATTAGTCAATTTTTACCATCCATCAAATGTAATATTCCTCTAAAAGATGCAGGTGTGTACAAGCTAGATTGTGAATGTGGTCTCTCTTACATAGGTCAAACAAAGATATCTATAAAAACCCGCGTGAAGGAACATATAGCTGATGTGAAGCACCGACGCTCCGGGAAGTCTGCAGTCTGCGAACATGTTCAAGATCGTCCCCACCATTACATTAGATTTGATAAACCACAAATTCTCGCAAAAGAACACCGATTCCTACCAAGGATGATACGCGAGGCTATTGAAATTAAAAAACATCCAAATTTCAATAGAGAAGATGGTTGGGTGCTACCATCTGCTTGGGATCCTATAATCAACAAAATTAAACCCAAACCCAAACATACCACTGTAAGACTTCATGATACTATAAGCTCGTTTTGCGTAAATCGGACCAAAAATTAATATTAAAAAAAAAACTGAAGGTAGCCGGACCAACTATGACATTGGGACGTCAAACATCTCAGTCCCCCCGTGACCATGGGTGCTGTAAAGCACCCGAAACGTCGGGATAATAATAAAAATAAATTAAAGTAATTAAACGCGATAAAATCCGTAAATAATAGTTTTATTCAAAACATTTAATAATAGTTGACTGCAAAAAAAATTACAAAACATTTTTCCGTCTTACTAATCGACAATGAAAGAAATTGTAAATTAAGGCAAACAGTAACTATTTGAAAGCAATTAAACCAGAATTAATTACATACTCGTAAAACTCAAGTTGAATTCATTACTACTAACAGACGCGGCCACTCATATATGTATTAACTGTACAGCGTCAAATTAGGGTCTGACAAACAAACCAAGGTGGATGTGAATTAACGTAAGCCTTAGCGTAAGTGTTGTCTGTGTTAAAAAAATTAATAAGAAAAAAAATTGTTAATAATTTAAGAATATTTTAATTGTAGGGTGTGTTGAAAGTTATAAATAAAATCTCATATTACCAAATAAGCGTCTATTTTTTTTTTTTGAAATAAACATTTACTTAAGACTTAAAGACCAAATAAATAGTGCCAATACCGTTGACATATGGTTTGTTGTATACATTGTGAGACAAGATAGTCAGGTAACAATTTTAGTGAAAAATCTGTTTATAATTTATTTTTAGAAGGCCAAAAATAGTGAGTAAAAAGTGAAGAATGTGTATCATAAATAGTGCTTAAGAATATCTTGACTTATAAATAAAGTAAGGATAAATTAAAGGAATAAAATGAATACTGAGAGAGAGAGAGAGAGAGAGAGAGAGAGAGAGAGAGACACTCTCCCAAAGACTGTCACAAATAGTATTTTGGTCGTCACTGTATCGATTGGGCGGGATTGCGCTACGCTGGATTGGTCTCTTCGAGAATGCCACTGGAAAACCTTTCTTCCTCATCGATTTTATAACTAAGCGATCGATTCTTTTCCACTTTAATTATACTATTCCATTGTACTGAGGCATTTAATTTGCCGACTTTTCCATTGTACTGGGGCATTAATTTGAACGACTAAGAGTACCACATTTATTTTACTGGGGATATCTTTGTAATGTGATGTAGAAAAACTAATAATATAGTCCGCCTCCTAGACTTTATAATTTCTTCACACAGTCCAAAGGGAATTGAAAACCAGGTGTCAATATCATAAACAATTACTAGCAACACGTACTTGTTAATTGCTTGCATAACAACCACTGTGTGAATAAAACCTTCCACAATAATTACAAAACCACATTACAGCCTGTTAAAGTCCACTGAACACGCTTAACGTAGGCCTCCACATAGATTGTCTTACAAAGGAGATATTTGCCATAGGAATCACGCTTGACAAGCGGGTTGGCAACCACAGTTTTATTTCTAGTCATTTGTAGGAAAACGCTTCTGCTCATCTTCTGATTTGTTTCGCTCTGTCGCCTCTCACAGCACGGTTGTGGATATTCTTACACCACCAATACACGGTTAATGATTACAAATAAATAATTACAAAGAGAATACATCCAGCAGCGCGTGTATTGTGATAGTTGGACAAGCGAAGGATCAGAAAGGTCTAACAGCATCCAATTGATTGCACAATAATCATTTATTATTAAATAAAATACTTTGATTAAATCAATAGTTTTGTAAAATTTATTGATTTAATCAAAGTATGCACCGTTGTTATCTATGCACTTTTGCCATCTCATAGGTAGTGCATCGATCTCTACTAAAACAAACCATGGGGGCGAGAATCAATAAACTCTTTAAAAAGAGAAATTATGTTAGTTCACAAGTGATAAATCATTGGCCGATATCTACAGAGATTTATAAACAACTGCGTGAAAAGGATGGTTTAGCTTCATATAGCTTTAGATATTCAACACCGAATTCGACATTTCTTTTTTCGTAGCAAAAAAAGATCAATGTGTTCTGTACGAAAGGTACAAGAACACAGACATAAAAGAAAAACGCATGTTAAACCAAGAATATGAACAGCTTCTGAAAGAAATAGCTTTGGCAAGAACTAAAAAGAAAACGACAAAAATAGGACTGATGTGATCTGTACAATCATTACGGTTTACGACTTGCAGGCAGTATTGCAGATTTCAAAAGGGAAAAATATCCCTATTCTTTTTTTAATCCTATATATATATATATATATATATATTTATATATAAATAATAAAAGAAGTTATGTGCTACTTTTGGGATGAAACCGAAGGAGAGAGAGGTGCTCTTGAAATTGGCAGCTGTATACTGGCTGACTGACTTCGTAGGTAGTTCAAATCCTAATAAATAGATTGACATAATTTTCAACTCCGACAATTGTGGCAGTCAACAAAAAAAAGTTTTCGTCGTCTGTCTATGCCTACGCTGTCAACAAGCTGAGAGTCAAGTCGATTACTCACAAATTTTTAATACGTGTCCACTTAAGTACAAAATGAAGATAAATGATACCTGCAGTCGGGTCCAAAATATATACCAGAGCAATATAAAACTTTGATTGGTACAGCAAAAGAGACAGGAAAACCTTACACAGTCGTAAAAATGACGAATGACAAGTTTTTGGACGTCAAAGTTTTGCAAGAATCGTGGGGCACAAATTTCAATATAGACGAGGGGAGAAATCAAGTCAACTGGCATGATATGAGTCTCAGGGTTGAAAAAACATCCTAAAAAGTTTATCTATAAAACATCATTTACAGAGGGGATTTAGAAGAAAGTGTGTGTACCTACTAAAGAGAATGGAGAAGAAAACAAGGTTACAATATTAGACTTTTAAGTTTACGTACATTTTTAAAATCTCGCCCGTGCCCGCGAGTAGCGCGTGACGTCATCGATTCCATGCGGCCGCCCGCCATACCGTTCCAGCGCGCCGATCATAAGTTTGTAGTAATATTTCGTGGGTGAGTTGTTTTCCCTCGTGCGCTCTGGTGTTTTTAAGTATTTAATGATGGAAGAAGGGTTTCAAAAGGGCCAATCTGATGGTGGCGGAATATTTTCTAATAAACAAAGATTTTGTCGCGGCTGAAATACGCATAAGAATAAGATAATATTTTTATAACCTAGGTACCCATTATTACATTAATACTTCTGGGTTTCATTTGCTAATGATAAGTATAGGTATAACAAAAATACGAAAACATTCCTTACCTACCTACGTACTAATGATTTCTTAAATTTACGCGAACACTACACATTGAATAAAACTAAATTTACGGACTCTATCGCGTTTATTTAAATAAACGCTTTTCTACGCTCGAATTTTTGTTGCATTTTAAATGAACAATTAATTTGTTTTGATTATTTCAAAAAAATTAACAAGGCATTCACAATTGTATTTAAATCAATAGAAGCCATTCAATTTATTTCATAATTGAAATTAAACAGTGATACAAAGAAAAGATCAAAGTGAAAATTTTGTTGAATTGAAATATGAGCTTTAAGGGCTTATACTACCTCAAATGGCTTAGCAAGATCCTCTGTTATGCCGAAAATACTGCAGCATTGTTTTTGAAATAAATATATGGTAAAGTTGAGGATTAATGTTAAATACTATGTTAGACGAAAGCACGATTCCGTAAAATTTTGTCGATAAGAAAAAATTCAAAGTAACCTCCAAATCGAACTATAAACCGCTGGTATTCAAAAAATGCTGTCACATTACATATATACCGTGTATGTATATAATGAGACAGCCGTTTACGTATGTAATTATGTTAGTAGTAGGTCTATGCAAGTACCTACATATACATACCTATATAAGAAATTTTGCAAACCCATTCTAAGCCACTACATAAATTCTACTACTAAAAAAAACAAGTCAAGCGCAAATCACCATTGCACTGAAGTTCTGTAGGCATTGGCTTGGTGTAGCGTTGCCAGGCGTCCGGATAAAGCCGGACACAGTCAGGCTTTTTCAATTGCGTGTCCGGCCAAATTAAACGGTGTCTGGCCTGTTCGGCTTTTGTCTGGCTTTTTATATTAGACCATTTTTTACATTTTCATGTACTTAAATACATACAATTGCAATTATTGAAATTAATATTGTAATAAATAGTGAATGATTAATAATAAAGAACACTGATTCATTCAATTTTAATTTAAGATTTTATGGTAAATGATATAAGCATTGTTTTACTTTAAAAGATATATTATCGTGTTATACTAAGACTGAATAATTAAGGGTGTCCAGCCTTTTTTATCAAAATGTCCAACTAAGCTGGATGGTCTGTCCGGATTTTCGGTTTGAAGACCTGGCAACCCTAGCTTGGCAGTAACTTTACGCTTTGCATTTTACAATCTTATAAATTTACAATATAGTTTTCGCCTTGTATGACATACTACTTTTAGCTATTATATATACATATCTATATGCCCTATATTCTAACGAAATCGCTTTGGCCTCGTGTTCCCGTGTGACCTCGAGCCGTAGTGTGCGAAAGAGTGGCGCGGGGAATTGGGGGCGAAATTATAATTTGAGCTGAGGTAGTATAAGCCGTTAAGTCAACTAGCATTGGATATTATTTCAATTTAAAGGTAAATGTAGCGTGACTGCCATTTCAGTACTGTGGATGAGTTTTAAATATTTCGTTGATGCATTTTCTAACCTAATTCAGATGAGCTATACCCATGGGAATAAATTATAAGTTTTTGGTTATTTCTTGTAACTAAACAAGCTAAACATTACTAGGTGGGAGGACTCCCTTACTTGCTTCACTACGATTGAATGAACTTTTCCGTGTACGATTTGAATCCGCGGCATTCAGCACCGTAACTTAATACTATGGCCACTGTGCCACGGAGCCAGTAATAAATGATGAATAATCTTTATTTAATGACTAAAAAAACTGCTCTTAGTTAACAAAAAACAAAATTTACTAATAGGTGCTGATTGAGTCTACTCATTACACATAATGTTATTAAAGTTATTTTGTAGAGTCATTATACTGATAGTATGATTTTATTGTATCACACATTTTGTGCTAATAGAATAAAAATTAAATAATGTCACTGCAAGCACAATAGACAGAACGAAATTGACAGTAATAAAATATTATTTTCATAGAAAGATTGCAAGAGACACTTGAGTCCGCTGTCAGGCACTAGCCTCAAAGGCTAAAAATTTATATTTGCACCGTTCTATATTTTGTACAAGACAGACGATTCGGAGACTTATTCCTGTGTTATAAGATATGAATTGGCACAATATAAAATATTATAGGGTTAGTAGCACATTTGCCAGACGCCCAGAGATTTGGAACGTTCGGACAAATCATCGCTCGATGATTTGTCTTCCGAACACATACAGATTCACGTTGCCATGCTTCCGACGCTATCTTCCATATGTGGGAAATATTGCTTTATTTATTATCATCAAAATTTAGAAGCGAAGGCACTACGATAAACACATTGAGGAAAAGTACAGTTTAAATACACTGTTTATTTTGTAGGTCGAAAGTGGATTTCGATACAAAAATCATAATGCAATATTTATTTGTTTAAACATTTATATGTAGTTTTCGATAACCTTTCTTACAGGCAAGCTTGGTTTGGATGAATTCCCACTAGATGGAGTAAGCACTTGATGAAACATAGCAGAACATTGACGCAGGTGGTTCAGGCTGGCTTTGAGACAATCAATAAGAGAGGCCCATGTTCAGCTGTGAACATATTTGCAGGCTGTAATGATGGCGATGTTACAGTGTTTCATAAAGACTCATGGCAGCTCAGGGGCTAAGCGCTCTCTCTAAGCTTTGTTCATATTATTTCATGAAATTCTACCATCGTAGTTTGTATCTATGGTAGGTGGAATGGCGATCGCAATACCAGACATTTTGAACCTTTGACCGTACTATACGTAGCTTGATAATTATTTATATATTTTTAGCATAAGGATAACCCACAGTCTAACTGATGGACTGTGGGTGATGACTGCAGCGCATAGAAATCTTAATTTTTCACCGATTAAGAACAAAATGCAGACGCGTTGTCACTTCTGAGGACTAAGATGGAATACCTCGTGTCCAGTTAAAGGGTCTCCGATTCTCTACACGTATCCTACGAAATATAGCACTTTAAGCTTCTATTTTACGCTGGTATTCTGTGAGAACGCGGTACTTTTCTGATCGAGCCAACCTATTCGCGCTACAACCAAAATATAGCCGTATCATGGCTCTACCACGTATAAATCCGCGCGTCTATGTAATTAACATTTGGCTGACGTCTGATAGCGTAGTTGAGATGTATATATCGCCATCTATGGGAATCCATCGCATTAACAGATGACTTGCAATATTGACGCTGCTCACTGTCACTTGTCACCAATTCACGATACCATCCCCACCATCTGGATGCTTGGCGGCCCATCACTGTGCGTTTTACTAGGAATTTTCTTTCTTGTACAATTTCTCTGTAGAATTGTTTACCATTGGCGGACTAGCGGATTTTTCCGGACTGAAATGACTCAGAGACCTTCAAGAAAGGAGACTACTCCTTTTTCTAAAAGGCCAGCTACGCACCTGCAATTCCCTGATGTTGCCCTTACCATCCGGTGAGTCGTAGGTCCATGCGCAGTACTAAAATAAATTTATGGGTACATGGGTAGATCGCGTCCAGCAATGGCATACACCTTATTGTACACATATTTAAAAAAAGTAGTCTTATATCAAAAATCCTATAAAAAAGTCACCGTAATTTCCATTCTACGCAAGAACGGTCGCTGGTTAACCGTACAAAGATAATTCAACCATTCACAAAATTGAAAATTGGAAGAAATTAGGACTGAAATTTTATTTTAATACAGAAAGTCACACGCATATAAAATGAGTTTACAATAGTTTGCAGAGTATTGTTTTTAATCTTTCGCAATGGAATCGTTAGCCATCGAACGCATTTAAGCCATTTTACTACAGCATTATTTTTTAAATAAAATATATCTTTAATTAGCTATTAATATATCTTAAATAGCTTTACATGTAGCAACGTGTAAATTAGTATAATGATTGATTCACTTTTCGTGTTGGATTGAAACAAACTAAACGTAGCGTCAAAACTCTTGGACTAAATAAGGAGGGCTCGGTGTAATAAGGCGATTCCAATTAACGTGATGGTATTCAAACAGTAGTAATAAATTGACCTGATAATAAGAAATATTAATTATTTGATTTCTTATATTTATACTAATATTTATTTTTCATTATAGACGTTTTGGTCACTGGGACGGGGACTGGGGTGTTTGATGACCCGATGGTATAAATTTAGTCCAGGCTACCTTCAACTTTTGAATATTAATTTTTGGTCCGATCTACACAGTATCTTGAAGTCTGCTTGGTTTTGGTTTTTTTATTAATTTTAGGATCCCAATCAGATGGTAACACAGATCCATCTTCCTTATTAAAATAAGGATGTAATTTTTTTATTTCAATAGTCTCGCGAATGATCCTCGGTAAGAATTTGTGTTCTTTTGTGAGGTTTTGTTGTCTATCAAATCTGATGTAATTAAGCTGAAGGTATCCCGGACTAACTATGACATCGAGACGTCAAACTCTACAATCCCCCCCCCCCTTGTGCTTGGGTGCTTGGTGTCTTTTTAGACATTTCATAAGGTATGATTATTTTCTTAGCGAAGCTCGGATAATAATTCATATTCAAGTAGCTTTGATTAATATGCCACAAGGAGAGCTATATGATAAATTAAATATTTTACTAAAAGTATATTAATAAATAAAAACAATTTCCTATTAACTGTATCGACAATAACGAACTTCTTGAAAGCCCTTACAAAGATGACGTGGTAAAAAAGCTATCACAGCTAATTGTGTGCCAACGAAAGAGAATTTCGATGGAAAACACAGATTTCCCCACGATAAGGGCCCATTATCGTAAACTTGGAGCGGCTCAACACAAACTTTGTACAAATGGTCCTATATTTAACAAATCTTAACAAGTTTTACTTTATTTTATTTTTGCGTGTTACTATTTAGCGGGTGTTACTAACTAGCTTCCACAACTTTACACTGATTAAATTGTACTCATAATCATAACTTAAAAAACTTTATTGTTGAAATGATAATAAATTTTGCCCTAATGAAATTTTACTGTTTTTTGTTTATGATGCAAAGATTCGTCGCTGCTTATCAGGAACAGCTATAAAGGAAATCAGATATTATTGAAGTATTTTAAAAAAAGCACGGTTATTCTTGAACACAGTGCTTAACAAAATAAATTTGTATCGGAAGCATTCACTTAAATTCAAAGACTTTTTGCATTTTTCAGCTTACATTAACGCATGACTGAAAATATTTTTCTATTCATTCATTCATCACAGCACATCACAATAACTTCCGCTATTGAACATACATAGACCTCTCCATTGATTTCCTATTATGGCCCGGCCACACTAAGGAGAAATGCCGTTAATTATCGCGTTGATGGACGTTGAATGTAGGTGTGGCCACGAATTAACGCGATAATTTGACAACGGCATTAACAATGCCGTTTCCCGTTTGCCGATAACTCGAGGGGCGGTACATCAAAGGATTAACGCGCGAATTATCGCGTTGAAGCGGCCACACTACGTTTGTCTCATTGTGCACGGTGAGTGCCACGGGGTTGCACGTATGGCTGCGATGGAGTGGAGTAATGAAAAAGCTTTTCGAGATTGAATTAAAAAAATTACTTCAAAAGTATACTTTAATTTACGGTATGAAACCAAGAAAAATAAGCAGGAGAAAAAAAATAATTTTTGCAGGTCAAAATTCATAGTGTACAGTGGTACGAAACCATAGATATAATACGAAACCCTGGGTACGTATATCTAATTCGCACTTGACCAGTATTTATGATTGGCTTATTAGTTATTATTTCATTAAAATATATTTACGTTTGTCTTATTATTTAGCTTAAACCATTGGACATCTTTCTAGTGCAATTTGAGTGCGGGAAAAAAATAAAACATAAATAGATTTACAGTGTACGTTTCCTGTGCGTTTGTAGCATCCACCATCTTCTTTTTTCTTTATTTTTTTATTTTATAAACTATTAACTATATATTATATTTGTTTATTCTTTTATATTATAGAAACACAGCATCATTAAGCTACCATTTTACGCTGGTATTCTGTGAGAGCGTGGTCCTTCCCCGGTCGAAACATTTAACAACGGCAAATTTAACACCGTTCAACGGCAAATTTAATGCCGTTCAACGGGAAACGACGTTGACTATTCAAGTGTAGCCTCTCATTTTATCGCGTTAAATTTAAGGCAATAATTGTTGCGTTTATGGGGAATTGGGGAATTTATTTAGAATTATTTTCTATAATTCCCACGCTTGGTGAGAGAGAGGGTTGGCACTTGAAATGTTTTATTATTTTGAGTTGTTATCAGGAATATGATGCTACTTACCTCCAACTTCATTTGCCTCAGTAACCTCTCTTCACAACCATTATATATGGGTTGTTGTTGTTGGATTCTCATCTCTTTCGGCATCAAAATATTTTTTTTATTTAAATTCGCACTCTAACTGTAACTGTTGTTTTATAATTGTTATTATATAATTATATAACAATTAGAATTTTCGATTTTACAATGACGAAGTTTGACTACCTGCGGTATAAAGAAATGAATGGTGACCAGGGCGGCCAGTAGCTTTAAAAACATTCCTACTGCATGCAAATTCTAAAACGGTATTAAACTTAATTTTTTGTCAAATTACTTATTACTCCCTATGTTTCTCTACTGTTATTTTTTTTTATAAAAATATTAAAAACTAAAACGTTTCCTACGAAAATCTGTAGGAATGTTTTTATGGGAGTGGTTGGGGTGCAATAATAATTAAACTAAAGTTCCATAACGGTTATTTTAATTAAATAAATTTTCAAATTGTTTCCCCTAATCTAATACAGGCTCTACATCTTCTTACGGACGACCTTTTTAATAGCCGTGAATTTTAATGGCAGTTCTTATACCGTATTGTTAAATTTACGCGAAAACTACACATTTAATAAAACCACTTTATACGGATTTTATCACGTTTAATTAACTTGTTTTTAAGTCCCAACCTTTTGGGTGCTTCACAGCACAGGGGGTGGTAGTCTGAGATGTTTTAGCGTCCCAATATCATAGTTAGCCAGGCTACCTTAAGTTTCTGTTATTATTTTTTGGTCCGATCTACGCAGAACGAGCTTACAGTATCTTGAAGTCTTGCAGTTTGCTTGGGTTAGGACCCCAAGCAGATAGCAGCACCCATTCATCTTCTCTATTGAAATTAGGATGTTTTTTTTAACTTCAATAGCCTCGTGTATCATCCTTGGTAGGGATCGGTTTTCTTTTGCGAGAATTTGTGGTTTATCAAGTCTGGTGTAATGGTGGGGACAATCTTGAACATATTCACAGGCTGCAGACTTCCCGGAGCGTCAGTGCCTCACGTCAGATATATGTTCTTTCACGCGGGTTTTTATAGATCTTTTTGTTTGACCTATGTATAAGAGACCACATTCACAATCTAACATGTAACTCGTGCATCTTGTAGAGAAGTACTACACTTGACGAATGGTAAAAATTGACTACTTTTCGTTGGCGACTTTTAGTATATTTTAATGCTTCAAGATGTAGCCAATCTTGTCTGTGACTCTTCTGACGTGTGGTAGTATAGTAGGCACACACGACCGTGGCTTCACGCGGTCACTGTGACGTAGGCGCGGGACCCGAAACTTGTTTTCTTGCAATATTTACTTAACGTGTTGAAGTTCAGTTTGTCAGTCTCAGATCCCTTGTGTTCTCTGAAACAAAGATTTTCGCACGGTAGCCAACTGTGAAGGACAGTGGTGAGATTCATCGTTTAAATATCGGTTGGTATTAGATCTCTTTTTTTCCCTCTCGTCGATAACACCGTCGGTACGAGAAAGGTGTATTGGATATTCTTTCACTACACGGTGAAATATAATTTGACTTTTGCCTAAATATTATTTTTACAAAATATTTGGTTTGGCTTTGATGAAACATTTGTAAATAAAATAAATTAATGAAATTCTTGAGACAGCGAAATAAATTCAAGTAAAGCATAGTTTATATTACAGTACTTAGCAGGCAAATGTTAAGACATTTATTGTTTTAGTTTAATTTGAAATTGGAGATCAAACCAAAGGTTACCAGTACGATTGCGAGTTATAAGCAAAAATTAATTGAATACAAAACAGAAATACAAAATGAAACATTCAACCCTAGTCGTTCTAAGAGCCATATGTTGTACTTATGACTTCGTTGTTGAATATTGAAGGTGGTGAAATCGAACGGAGAAAATAAACGTATCGGGTAACGGTGTATTTCAAATGAAACTTATACGTGCGAGAACTACAGTAGGATATATATACACGTACTTCGTAAACTTAACGTTAAAAAATGCATGTGCTCCTGTAAACAAAAACTTTTTAGTAACCATCATGAAGGACCGCATTATTATCATTATTATATCGTTACTACAATAAATATTTTTTCTTACCTATGAGCTACGAGTATACCTGTCGTTTTCATCATTTAATTAAAAAAATTAATTATTTATAGTTAATTATATTTTCTTAACTTACTTTATTAATTCATTCAATACAATCTATCAAAAGTCCACTGCTGTACGTAGTGTTCACAGATTGCCTCATACGAGGGACATTTGTAATTGTTGTTGGATATTGGGAACGTTTGGTGATGAAAGTATAAATGAGAATGGTGAAAGTCTCCTCACCTTATGTATGGAAAAGAATATTTTTGTGTCGAACACTTGCTTTCGCCCAAAGAGGATTCACACGTATACTTGGGAAAGAGGTGACGATAGAAGCATGATAGATTTCATAATTGTGGATGAAAGATTGAGGGGCGCAGTGGTAGATACGAGAGTTTATCGGGATTCTAACGTAGGAACGGATCATTATTTAGTTTTATGCCGAATTAATGGTCTATTCAAGCGTTGGCGCCATCGATCGTCTGTGTCTACCACTGCGTTACAGCGTATTAGAACAGAAAGGTTACAAGATGAAAGTGATAAAAACAAGTTCAAATGTAGACTGAAAGAAAATATAAGTGGTTTGGATGAATTATGTATGAAGGAGTTAGACTTGGAGAATATATGGCAAAATGTAAAGAAAGGTTTAGTGGATGCAGCTACCGAAGTATGTGGTGTTAGTAAGAGAAAGAATGAAAGGAAAAATAATGCGTTATGGTGGGATGATGAGATACGTATGGAAGTTGAAGCAAAGAAGAGAGCACGGCTAGATTTACTAGCAACAAAGTCTGTTAATTCTAGTGGTACGAATGGTGATATTGAAAGAAAAAAGGCAGTCTTTAGACATCTTAATAAGAGAGTAAAAGGAGTAGTTGAAAGAAAAAAGCAAGAAAGAACGGGTAAGAATGATAGAAGAATATCGGATAACTTCCAGGCAAATATTAAAATGTTTTGGAAACTTGTAAGAACTGCCAGGGGACATTCAAAACAGCCTATGATGAATGCTATAAGAGACGAGAATGGCTATATTCTGAATGATGAAGTTTTGAGTGTAAAGAGATGGAAGGAATATTTTCAAAGCGTGTTTATGAGTGAGGAGACAACGTGTGTACTAAGTGAAGTAGAAACACCGAAAGAAGAGGAAAGAGGTAGCGAGATAAGTATAGATGAAATAATGAAAGCAATGAAAAGCATGAAAGCAGGTAAGGCTGCCGGATATGATAGAGTTTCACTCGAAATGCTAAGGGCTGGAGAGGAAGTGGTGGCAGGCCTGCTGCACACCTTGTTTAATTTATGCTGGGAACTGAAGCGGGTACCGGTAGACTGGTGCAAAGCCGTGATAGTCCCAGTATATAAAGGAAGAGGGTCGCAGCAGGACTGTAAAAACTACCGTGGCATCAGCCTTCTTAGCATTGTGGGAAAACTGTATGCTAAGGTACTGATTGAAAGGGTCATGAAAGAAACTGATGAAAAAATTTGGGATGTGCAAGCGGGATTTAGAAAGGGAATGGGATGTACAGATCAAGTCTTTTCCATGCGCATGATCGCGGAGAAGATTCTGGCCTAAAACCAAAGGGTTTTTTGTGCGTTCATGGACTTGGAAAAGGCCTATGACAGAGTGGATAGGGATTTGCTATGGCGAACACTGAACTCATTTGGGTTGAGCGCTGGCTTGATACAGGCATTGGAGTCTCTTTATAGGGACTCTAGTGCTTGTGTTAGGATCAACGGGGTCTACTCGGACTGGTTTGACATCCATAAAAGTGTCAGACAGGGCTGTGTGGCTTCCCCATGGCTGTTCAACCTATTTATGGACAGTTGTTTGCAAAATTTGAAAGTTGAAGAATGCGGATTAAGAATGGGTGAGTTAACCGTCAAATGCCTTTTGTACGCCGATGATCAAGTTATTCTTGCGTCGTCGGCGGCCGAGTTGCAAATGATGGTTACATTAATGAACGGATCATTAAAAGAAAGGGGTACGAAAGTGAACGCAAGTAAGACGAAGGTTATGGTTTTTGAAAGAGAAGAAAGTAAAACGATTTGTGAAATAAGAATAGAAGGGGAGTTGACCGAGCAAGTAGATGAGTTTGTATATTTGGGCTGCGTATTTAGCAGGGATGGAAAATATGATAAAGATATAAAACGACGAGTGAATGCGGGAAATAGAGTAAATGGGGCCTTGCACTCTATTGTGAAGAGTCAAAAGGTGTCGAAAAAGGCACGTATGGCAATTCATAATGCTGTGTTGGTCCCTACTTTAACGTATGGTAGTGAAAGTTGGGTGTGGCAGAAGAAGCACGAGAGTAGAATAAACGCAGTAGAAATGCGGTCGTTAAGGAGTATGTTAGGGCTGAATCTGAATGAAAGGGTAAGAAATTGTGTAATAAGAGAAGAGTGTGGTAGCAAGATGATGTTATGACCAGGATTAAGAAAGGAATGCTTCGGTGGTTTGGTCACGTGGAAAGAATGAATGAGGAAAGAGTGACAAAGAAAATTTATGGTGCAGAAGTGAATGGAGAGTCGGAAAGGGACGTCCTAGGCGAAAATGTATCGACCAAATTGGCGATTTATTGAAAAAGGGCCAAATTAGGAGTACCCTTAACCGACGAGCATGTATGCGTAGGTGTATGGATGTGAAGGAGGCAAGAGAGGTGTGTCAGAATCGTGCCAAATGGAATTCTGTAGTCTCTGCCTACCCCTCTGGGTGACAGGCGTGAGTGTTTATGTTTTTTTTATGTTATGTTTCAAATTATTTACATGTAACATATGTTAAGTAAACGGTTTTGATCTGCCATCATGGTCACTTTATACATAAGCGTACAGAACTCAAGTTTGGTTTCCTTTTCTATTTAGTGCTGATGATAGATTAATGATTTAAATACATTCAAGTGAACTAATAATATTTACATATCGTTCTCTACACATTTAAGTGTAAGGGTATGTAATATTTTTTTAAATGGTACTGTAATTAACTCGTTACTCGACGGTAGTAATCACGATAATTTATAGAGACTTTCACAAGTAAACGACTTTATAAATAACCCTATTTAAAGGTCATTGGGCGTGGACTACAAGTAACAACGTTTTTCATTACTTTAATGAGGGTACGTTGTTTACATTTTTAATAATAAAAAAATAACTCAGAGTAATAACCAGCATAGAAAGAGTCCTAAAATAAGAACAAACCTCTTATAGCTGAACTCTTAATACGTATGACGATTACCACGGTACATAATAAGATAGCTATATTATTCTTATCTACTTTATTAGGTTGTTGCCATTGTTTTTTTCTTTTGATGTGCCATTAGCAAAACAAAAAAACGTTGTCTATAAATTAATTTAGTCTATGACTTAGTAAACTTAAAGATTTTTATTAATTCGGTTCGTAATAGTTATTTATAGACTTATTATGGGTTTCACAGGTAATAATGACTGAGTTTGTTTAATAGACACAGAGTTTGCTTCACGAAACGTACACAGAGGGTGTTACTACGATAGTACAATAACAGCGGTACGACATCGGTCTGCCTTCATTTTGTTGCTAAATCACAACTACTCATTAATCATTTACGAACGTATTACCCGTTTTCCTTCTCCTCTGCTCCTGCAAGATATTATCTATCACTTATTCAATAATTCCAGCCTATCAAAATCAACTGCTGAACGTAGGCTGAATATTTGCCACAGTTCCCCTCACTTAGCAAGTGGTTTGACAACCGCGATTTTTTTATTATTTTGAATTTTTATCAGGACGACTGTTGCTTATCTCCTTTTACATTTCCCTTTGTCGTTATTTACGATACTCGCAAGATGGTATGATCTTAAACTTTATAAGTAATAATATACATTATTTGGTAAGAGATAGTTGTTTCTTTTGAACATCAAGAGCCTGCCTTAACTTCATCGAAACATTTTGATCAAAAGAGTAAAAGCTTTGTTGAATATATTCGATAGTTTTCCGTTAAACAAGTTGTAAATCTATACAGGGCTATTATTGAAAGAGTAGCCAAATTTTACATTGATGTCAAATAAATACATTATAATATATCGATATTACATTTTTTTTTAAATACTAATTTATCTCTTATTGTTTATTTGAAAATTAATTTAGAAAAAATCTAAACAAGTATATTGGCTAAAGTTATGTTGAATTGTAGGTTGTTTCTAAGTAAAATTTCTCTATGCAAAAGAGCCTTGGTGACTCAGATGGTTAACGCTCGCTGTAAATATAACAGAACGCGAGTAACTCGGGTTCGATCCCCGCCGGCACTAATGCATTGTTAATTTCAATTTTAAGTGCTGATTTACCACGTGCTCGGCGGTGAAGGAAAACATCGTATTATCGTATTCATCGAAGGAAAATATTTCGAAGACATATGAAGTTCGCCAACACGCAATGGGGCAGCGTGTCGGACACTTCCTTGCCCTAAAAGTAAGCCTGTGCCCAGCAGTGGGACGTATATATGCTGTAACTTTACTTACTATGCAAAATTTAACAACACAAAAAGTACTTGATTTATGTCTGCACTGTAAATGCAGTCAGTATTGCTAGAATTAAATATTAAAAGTGCGTTTTCGAATGTAACCGGTTAAAACGGATATCAGCGTGAGGATTGTAATATTGATACCTATATTTGTGGGGTAAATTTTACAAACAATACATGAATGTTTTCTGTATGATCGTTTTCAAAATAAAAAATTAAAATAACTGCATTAAACAACCTGATAACGTTACCCTAATAAGCAGCTTAAAAGATTGCACGCCACACACTGTCTTGTATGTGTCGTAAGCAGCAACTATAAGTTATAAAACATACCCTAAACATTGCATGGCCTTCGTGGTATGCACTGAATGATTTTGTATGTGCTATATGCAGCGTCAAAGGTGCTGACGAAGCAATAATGAAAAGTCGATTAATTTACTACGGGAGGGGCTAATACCGCGTCTGTTGTCTGTCTGTCAAGCAAGCCACAGGGCCCACTGTGTGTGTTGCAGGAGTCCACAGGCTGCACTAAACACCTACAGACAGGTGGATTGTAAGTGCGTTTGTCATCACTAGTACACTATGAACTACTGTTCTGTCTACTGCTGTAGTATAAAAAATAAAGTAATTTCCCAATAACACAGGTAAGTAGGAAATGAGTCCCATAATTGATATAGCTGTTGAAAAACAAATTTCAGTACCCAGAATTGGACTCAATGGAGCCAAGGGGTGTTTTAAATTTGCCGCTGCTAAAATCTGCAACAATTTGTCACCACTAATCCTGTCTACCATATATATATATATATATATATATATATATATATATATATATATATATATATATATATATATATATATATCCTGGCTATGTGTAGCTCTGAACCCCAAATTAGTGAACATTATTTGTATTTTTAATTTTATTTATTTATTGTTAGTATTTTTAAGATACGTGTATTTCATTACTTGCCTAAGACCCTGTATGGTTAGCGCGGTAGAATTACTTGGCACAAAGGCTGTGTCAGAATAGCAGGAGTAATGGTTTTCCCCGTTACAACCGAGTAACAGACCTAAGACCCCGTATGATTAACGCGGTAGAATTACTTGGCACAAAGGCTGTGTCAGAATAGCAGGAGTAATGGTTTTCCCGTTACAACCGAGTAACAGACCTAAGACCCCGTATGGTTAACGCGGTAGAATTACTTGGCACAAAGGCTGTGTCAGAATAGCAGGAGTAATGGTTTTCCCGTTACAACCGAGTAACAGACCTAAGACCCCGTATGATTAACGCGGTAGAATTACTTGGCACAAAGGCTGTGTCAGAATAGCAGGAGTAATGGTTTTCCCGTTACAACCGAGTAACAGACCTAAGAACCCGTATGGTTAACGCGGTAGAATTAATTGGCACAAAGGCTGTGTCAGAATAGCAGGAGTAATGGTTTTCCCGTTACAACCGAGTAACAGACCTAAGACCCCGTATGATTAACGCGGTAGAATTACTTGGCACAAAGGCTGTGTCAGAATAGCAGGAGTAATGGTTTTCCCGTTACAACCGAGTAACAGACCTAAGACCCCGTATGATTAACGCGGTAAAATTACTTGGCACAAAGGCTGTGTCAGAATAGCAGGAGTAATGGTTTTCCCGTTACAACCGAGTAACAGACCTAAGACCCCGTATGATTAAGGCTGTAGAATTACTTGGCACAAAGGCTGTGTCAGAATAGCAGGAGTAATGGTTTTCCCGTTACAACCGAGTAACAGACCTAAGACCCTGTATGGTTAACGCTGTAGAATTACTTGGCACAAAGGCTGTGTCAGAATAGCAGGAGTAATGGTTTTCCCGTTACAACCGAGTAACAGACCTAAGACCCCGTATGATTAAGGCTGTAGAATTACTTGGCACAAAGGCTGTGTCAGAATAGCAGGAGTAATGGTTTTCCCGTTACAACCGAGTAACAGACCTAAGACCCTGTATGGTTAACGCTGTAGAATTACTTGGCACAAAGGCTGTGTCAGAATAGCAGGAGTAATGGTTTTCCCGTTACAACCGAGTAACAGACCTAAGACCCCGTATGATTAACGCGGTAGAATTACTTGGCACAAAGGCTGTGTCAGAATAGCAGGAGTAATGGTTTTCCCGTTACAACCGAGTAACAGACCTAAGACCCGTATGATTAACGCGGTAAAATTACTTGGCACAAAGGCTGTGTCAGAATAGCAGGAGTAATGGTTTTCCCGTTACAACCGAGTAACAGACCTAAGACCCCGTATGATTAAGGCTGTAGAATTACTTGGCACAAAGGCTGTGTCAGAATAGCAGGAGTAATGGTTTTCCCGTTACAACCGAGTAACAGACCTAAGACCCTGTATGGTTAACGCTGTAGAATTACTTGGCACAAAGGCTGTGTCAGAATAGCAGGAGTAATGGTTTTCCCGTTACAACCGAGTAACAGACCGTTTTGTCACAACTAGTTATTAAGCTGTATATTTAAATTGTTTGTGGGAAATATATAAAAAAATAAAATATATTTTGTTTATTTAATTGATAGACGTGTTAAAATAATATGAAGTAAAATATTATTTATAACGACTACGGCGCTTCGCAAATTTTTAATATTATCGACTCCATTTCACTTCTTGCGTGAGAATTGAGAGTTATGTTTGCCCGTGTTTTAAGCTGCTATTTTACGCTGGTATTCTGTGAGAGCGTGGTCTTTCCCCGGTCAAGCCGACCCATTTGTGTTACAACTATACTACTAATATAATTCAGCACGGCTACACTTAAAAAACATCTGATGTTGCAGTAATATATAATATATTAAATTGGTACATAATAAATAATACTATTTCTTTGATGTTAAATCTGACAGTACAGATAGTTTTTCTTTAAGTTTCTTGGCACTGGTGTAGATTTAATTCTGCGCAGTTAGGATATCCTGGTTAAATGATATTGCAAGAATTTAAATGATTTTAAATCTTTAGTAAGAAAGCAGCCTATAAAATGAACGGCAGTACGCATAAGCCACCTCAAAACCAAAATGTTTTGCCTGTGTTGGAATATTTATCAGAGCAGATACCATTAAAAATATTATTTTACATAATATTAAGTAAATTATCATTTTAAAATTTCAAAAGCACTGGTAACGCTATTTTCTAGTATCAGACTGTTGTAGGAGTGGGTTTAAATAATATCCATTACTCCATATCCACCCGTGGATGTCGTGACAGGCGACGGAGTAAAATAAACAAAGTTGTGGACAGTATTAAATGTTGTTTTTTTTTTTTTGTATTTTATACTGTTATTTTTAGTGCATTTAACACACATACTATCGAAATTTAATCGTAGTTTATAAATTTTTTAGGTTTGGATATTAAGCAAGCTATGTTTTTACTTTTAACTGCACATTTATACACAGCTATCTAAGAAATAAAATAAAATAAACGCTTTCTGCTTTGACAAACACTTCGTAGACTATTGGAAAGAAGTAATTATTTTTTAGCAATATTTTGTAACTCTGTGCGACTGTGTGACCACACACTATATATTATGCAATGATATCAAAATGAAGGATAGGCCCATCTAAATATTTTACTCATAGCTTTTTCATACAAGAAAAAGTAGCGCATCATAATACAAACGTCATATCAAAACACGACGTAACCAGGGCTGAATTTCGTAATAAAATTATCCTAATTGTACCATTATTTCATAGTTTGTAGTATATAGTATCGTATTAATACTAAGAGAAAATACCATAATTTTACCTAAAGGTCGACTTGTATTATTACTGGGTCCTTTTACATTTTAATATTAACCCTACGATATCGAGTATTTCTGTATTGTACATGAGTACCGCGTTTTTTTTAAATTTAGCGTTTTAATAAAATTAGAATTAGCTCTCTTTCTGGTCAATCGATGCTCGATCGATGCGTTTATGTTGCATCCTTGATACAACTATAAATAGGGGCTCCCACGATAAAAACTTTATGCTCCAGATGCAATCGGTTTGAAAACAGAATTTCAAAATATTTTGTGAATCGGATTTTCAGATTCAATTAAGCAGATATGGTTTCTTTTGTACTCTATTCGTTTTACTCTTATTGAATATTAATATATATTAGGTATCAATATTCAAAATTTTACTTACACTAAGTTCTTTAGACAAAAATTAAACAGAAATAAAAATAAAACCGTCAAAAAACGAAACATATAGATAAATTAGACGCGTGACGCCAAAATTCCGGCACATGGGAAAAAAGAAACATGAAAAGTCAAACGTGAAATAATTTTTTTTTAAATAGTATAATTTTATTTTCCATGTACAATTTTTTTGAGGGTTGGTATCCAACACTGGCCTAAACTTGGTAACGTGACTAAACTAACGGTAAAATAAAACTTTAAAAATGCATTTATATAATAATTTAATTGTAACAAAATTAATATAAGGTTATTTATCGATGATACGATATCCCATGTGTTTTTAATCTTTGTATTGTAATTTTTGCATTCTTTTACCACGCGACTAGACATATTTATGACAGGAAAATCTGTCCTCGCGCGCACCACCGTCGACCGATTCGCTTTGGCCCTAAACTGTAAATTTAGGGCCAGCGCACTGGTTCGTTATAGTTGTTCGGTCGGCCCGGTCCTTAATATTAATATATAAGTCAATGATATTATGATTATATTATGAGTTTGACATTGGTAACATGAACGTAAACAATGAATGTTTTGTTTTGTTTTATTTTATTGAATGTTTTTGTAAAAACATAGGTATTATAAATAAATTTAGTTTTATGCCCTCATTTTCCATATGAAGTTTAACTATGCCCAAACAGGCAAACTTCCATGAGCTCTATAAGATTGAAAAGGGTGCAAACTTTTCCATTTACGTATTAGTATAAAGATTTATCTCTTTATTATAAATTAAATATTCATCACCGTCATCTTTACAGCTCTTCACAAGTCCATTGCTGAGCATTGGCCATGGAATGCCACAAAGCACATTACTGACTCACCTACAACGGTTATAACTTTTACATTTTGGCATTTATTACCAGGCGTAGAAAAATAAAAGAGAATTTTGCGTTACACTAATGAGGCGAAAATTCGCCGTTCCTTGTTAATATCACCGCGTGAATATTAACAAGCAGATATAACGATTTCGTCTTATTGTCATTACTTCAGCATCATTTATAATCAATTTAATAATATTATCATTACATAATATGTAAACCGTGTAGTGGCGATAAGAGAACACCCATGACCCCATATCGTCCCGTGGGTGTCGTAAGAGGCGACGGAGGGAAACTAAAGCAATAGATGGCAGCAGCATCTTCTTGACAACGAACCAAAATAATAAAATCCATGTCATAATCCCCCTCATACATTTCCTCTACCTCCTCATCGGGATGTGCCGTGTAGTGGCGGTTAAGAATACCCACTACCCCATATCTTCCCGTGGGTGTCGTAAAAGGCGACAGAGAGAAACAGGCAGGAGGTGGGCAGTAGCATCTTCCTGATAACAGCAACTGTACGACAAAAAAAAACTGCGGTTGCCAACCCGCTCGCCAAGCGTGGCAACTATGGCAATATACCCCCCATGAACAATTACACAAATAGACGGCCCCCAGTCCCCGGCGGCCCCGCTATTCCTGGTTACGGTGGCGACCATGGTAACAGCGGGGCAGGGGGTGCTAAGAATCTCCGGTGGAGGTTCGGTTGCCACCTACGACGACTCGACCTGGCAACATTTAACGCACGCACACTGAGGACTGACGAGAAGATCCTGGAGCTGGAAGAAGAGATAGACAAGTTGCGCTGGAGTATTATAGGATTATCCGAGGTCCGAAGAGAGGGGGAGGACACGGTGATTCTCGAATACGGCAACTTGTTCTATCACCGGGAGGGCGACCATCTGTCCCAAGGAGGTGTCGGATTTATCGTCCACAAGTCTCTCGTCAACAACGTTGTAAAGATTGGGAGTGTGTCGACGAGGGTCGCGTACCTGATACTCAGAATCACCAAACGGTATTCGCTGAAGGTCATACAGGTTTACGCACCAACCTCGGCACATCCCGATGAGGAGGTAGAGGAAATGTATGAGGATATTTCCAAAGCCATGCATTCCTCCAAAACCCACTACACGGTGTTGATGGGAGACTTCAACGCAAAACTAGGCCCAAGAGAAAGCGGTGAGCTGAAGTTAGGGAAATTTGGAGTAGGGAAACGGAACCGAAGGGGCCAGCAGCTGGCCGACTTTATGGAGAAAGAGGGACTCTTTATGATGAACTCTTTCTTCCAGAAGCGGCCCCACAGGAAGTGGACCTAGTCGAGCCCCGACGGTTCGACAAAAAATGAGATTGACTTCATTATGACGACCAGACGCCAACTGTTCAGTGATGTCTCAGTGATCGCAAAGGGTGAAAACCGGCAGCGATCACCGAATGGTTAGATGCACACTGAACCTAAACGTTAAGTTGGAGAGGTCTCGTCTAATGAAGTCAACGCTCCGTCCCCCTCGTGCTCTAATCCAGAATCCCGAAAACTTTCAGCTCGAGTTACACAACCGCTTTCAGTGCCTAGAGGATTGCAATGCAGTGGACGATATGAATGACAAGCTCGTGGAAACTGTCCATGCGGTCGGAGCTAAGTTCTGCAAGACCCACCGCAGAAGAACACAAAAACTCTCCGATCACACTCTTAATCTCATGGCTGTTAGACGGGAGATGAGGCTGCAATCGTCAACAGATTTGACAGCATACAGGCAACTGAACAGACAGATCTCCAAATGCATGCGGCGAGACTTACGCAACTTTAATACTGCTCGTATTAAAGAAGCGATCGAGCGGAACCAGGGCTCCAAAGTCTTTGCCAGAGATCTGTCTGCCAGAAAGAGCCAACTGTCAAAGCTGAAGACTGAATGTGGCAGCATCGTTTCCGGGACACCTGAGATGTTGAGTGAGATTGAGAGGTTCTATGGGCAGCTGTACACATCATCGTTGGAGCCACACGCAAGTGTGAGTAACGATCCAAGAGCAAGTCTTATCCGACACTATTCCGATGATATCCCGGACGTCAGTCTAAGCGAGATTAGAATGGCTCTCCAGCACCTTTAAAACGGCAGGGCCCCAGGCGAGGATGGAATTACAGCGGAGCTTCTGAAAGCGGGTGGAACACCGGTACTGGAAGTCCTTCAGAAGCTCTTCAATTCCGTCCTCCATGGTGGCACTACTCCAGAGGCGTGGAGCAGAAGTGCGGTGGTCTTGTTCTTTAAGAAAGGCGACAACGCTCTCTTGAAGAACTACAGACCGATTTCCCTTCTGAGCCGCGTCTACGTGCTGTTTTCGAGTCATTACGAATCGTCTCGCACGCAGACTCGACGACTTCCAGCCTCCCGAACAAGCCGGTTTCCGAAAAGGCTTCAGTACCATAGACCACATACATACCCTGCGGCAGATTGTACAGAAGACTGAAGAGTACAATTTGCCACTTTGCCTGGCGTATGTGGACTATGAGAAAGCCTTTGATTCCGTCGAAATTTGGGCGGTGCTGCAGTCCCTTCAGCGGTGCCAAGTTGACTGTCGGTATATTGAAGTGCTGAAGTGTTTGTACAGTAGGGCTAGGATGGCTATCCGAGTACAGAACCAGAGCTCGAAACCTATCCAACTGCAGAGAGGCGTAAGACAGGGTGACGTTATATCCCCGAAACTCTTCACCGCTGCTTTGGAAGACGTTTTCAAGCTACTGGACTGGAAAGGATACGGTATTAACATCAATGGCGAGTACATCACTCACCTTCGATTTGCCGACGATATAGTCCTTATGGCAGAATCGCTGGAGGACTTAAGCACTATGCTCAATGACCTCAATAGTGCCTCCCAACGGATAGGTCTTAAGATGAACATGGACAAAACAAAGATCATGTTTAATGTCCATGTCACACCTATGCCGGTAGTTGTTGGGAGCACTATGCTCGAAGTTGTTGACGAGTATGTTTACCTGGGACAAATAGTCCGACTAGGTAAGTCCAACTTCGACCGAGAGGTCAATCGACGGATTCAACTCGGCTGGGCAGCGTTCGGGAAATTACGACATATCTTCTCGTCAGGTATACCTCAATCTCTAAAAACTAAATTGTACAACCAGTGCGTGTTGCCAGTGATGACTTACGGATCTGAGACGTGGTCCTTCACTGCTGGCCGTATGAGGACGCTCAAGGTCGCTCAGCGAGCTATGGAGAGAGCTATGCTCGGAGTTTCTCTGCGTGATAGACTCAGAAATGAGGATATCCGCAGTAAAACCAGAGTGACCGACATAGCCCAACGAATTAGTAAGCTGAAGTGGCAATGGGCCGGCCATATAGCTCGAAGAACCGATAACCGATGGGGAAGAAAGGTTCTCGAGTGGCAGCCTCGTACCGGTAGGCGTAGTGTAGGGCGACCCCCCACTAGATGGAGTGACGACCTGGTAAGATATGCAGGAAGTCGATGGATGCAGGTGGCTCAGGACCGTGCTTTGTGGCATTACTTGGGGGAGGCCTATGTTCAGCAGTGGACTTGTGAAGGGCTGTAATGATGATGATGATGATGAATCCCCCTTATGAGCTATGTGGGAATTCTATGAGCAGCAAGATTTTTATAGATTGTGATG
>CAJQZP010000525.1:0-29322 GCA_907164705.1 Parnassius apollo | reverse complement strand
TATTGAAGCAAACTTTACATATTGTGTACGCGTGTTACTTTTTTCAATGTTTGTTGCAGTTTTTTTATCGTCGTTTAATTAAGCTTGTTTAATTTGACCTTTACATATCACGTTTTCTTACTCGGATATTATGCGTTATAGTCATTATCACGACTCTGAATTTTCTACAGGTGTTTACTGCCGATAAATACTTACAACGAGAGGGTTAGTATTTTTATAAGCTAGTATGATTTATTGTTCGTTAGTCCATCAGGTAGGATTGTAGCCATCAATCGTTTCTTTTAATGTTTAATAAAAATTATGATAAACCTGTTACCCTATACGTCTTGTGGATTTCGAAAGAGGCGACTGAGAAAATAAAATCAAGATATGGACGAAAAATGTCATCGTGATAACAAGTAAGTAATAAAAAATTGTGGCTGCCAACTCACCTTCAAAGCGTGGCAACTATGGTAAATATCGCCGCTATGAAGCAAACTATGAGTCATGCTCATGCTCAGGTTGGACTTATGATAAGATGTAACAGTAACGGTAACGAATACAAAATCAGACACTTCATTCCTATTCTTTTCTTTTTTCCAATTATTTATTTTTTTCAAGGTTAATATCTAGATAAAATAAAAATAATGGTTCCACATCGCGGCCGTTATTGTTGCTACCTATTTAGCTTTCTGACTTCTAAATGTGAAAGTAAGGAAGGTTAGTCTTTCAATGCATCTAATGAATTTAAGCTTAAGTTCATTAGGATCATTGTATTTTAGTCAATTGGTGTTTTCGAAACGCTTTCAAAACGCTTTTTGGAAGGTATGGCTCCTGAAATAATAACGTCATCAGTATATATTGATTGTGCCGCTACCATTTTGCTTTCCATGTTATGTATTTGTGATGTGTACGCAAATACATAATATATAAAACGATGTGAAAGATCCCTAAGACATTATTTTTCTAGCGCACTCTTTACTATGTTTGTCTGTATTTTTGTTATGCATGTTACACCTGAGAAAATTTCTTTAACGTGTATTGAGAATTGTGCTTTCAACGACCCTTAAAGCAATTTACACCTCTTCAATCATTTATACTAACTTATAAGAACTTTTTAATTATTTCTAACTAAACCATAACTGAAATCACAGGTGAAGTAATAAGGAGATGTTTGCTTGCGTGGGATACTTTAATGACGGCAGTAAACTCGAATATTATATTAATAAGTGTTAAAGTAGAATTTTAATTAAGTTCCACGTCAAGATATATATCATATAAATGGAATTAGATTAGAAAGGATTTTTTTACAGTTTATATTGATAATATTATATTAGTTCTTTATAGATAGTATTCGGGCAAACGGGTTTCAAGTTTCAAAATTTTTTTTTTCTTGGGGATAACAACTACATATATAGAAAATCATATACTTGCGTGGAGAAAAAAATAGTAGGTAAGTATAACCTAGTTACAAGAGCCTATGTTTCTTTGTTTATTCTCGTAGTCCAGAAAACTAAATCCATTTTTAAAGTTCGCCATTTTGTTAATTTCGTAAGATATTCTCAATATTCTTATTCTTGTTGTGGATTATAGCAAATTAACATGTATTCGTATTTATACATGATCACGAAAAAGACGTGTTGTGTCTCGAGGGGAGTTTTAAGAAGAGTTACCTAAACATTAAGTTACCTAAACATTAACAGTTACCTAAACATTAAGATGAATAGCTTTTCGTATTGTATATCACCAATGCACTGTTATCACTATAGCATATTATGAGTCTATTGCTGTACATAGGGCTCCCCCTATAGCTTGGCTCATAGGATGGATTTATCATAGCTGCCACTCTTGACAGGCGAGTTTGAAATCGCAGTTTATGTTGTACTCGTAAGATAGACGTTGCTGCCCACCTCCTGGTTTGTTTCCCTCTGTCACCTGGTACATTACCTACGGGATGATACGGTGCAGTGGATATTCTTACACCACCACTAAACGTTCAATCATCAATTTCATTCAAAATAACAAGTTAATAATCATTCCTATAATGGAGGCACAATCTAATGATAAACAGTGGTGATAAAAAAGAACACGTTATTTTAGTAAAATTTCTTGTATATAATTACTCGTATATAGTAAGCAGGTAAAATAATAAAACTCAATACAAAATAAGCACTGGAAATCTATAGTCTATATCTATTTATTATGCATATCCACGATCTCTTGTAAAAATCCTCCGCCAACAGGTTCACAGACTGCACAGTGCACACTCTAAATTGATATGATGATGGATGTCGCTCGTGACATGTAAACACAGCTCTCTGTATTAAAATCAAAATAAAATTTTCTTTAAATCGAAAAAAAAGTGCGATATTATTGTGAGAGTGTTTTCTACTAAACATGCCAAGCCAAAGAGATTCTACTAAACATGTTAGCACATCAGTGCCATCTATCTCAGAAACAAACAAACTACTTCAAACAGAATAACAAATCGATGAAAACTCTAACTCTAACAGTATTCGCGAAACGCCGATAGATGGCGGTAATACAACAAACACAGAAAAATAAAAAACATTTATTTACATTATTATGCATGAACAACTTAAAAGGTTGTCAGCTTCACTTATAAATACCAGGCAGGGCAAGTGGAATGATATCTATATTCACACGGCATCAATCCTGTCCGGAGCTACTAGTACAGTGATGATACTGTGACTTTATTAACGACAAATTGACATTAAATGACATTGTAATTTTACGTATAGGTAATATTAATAATGATAAAAATATATATAAATTACACTCCAATATTTGTATAGCTTTAAGTAAATTAAGTAAGGTTTCTGTCTTTCTAAGTCCTGTATGCTATAATCCTTATTTTGACAAAAATGCATTAAATTTAAATCTAAAATTATGGACAAAACATTTTGACAATTGTAAAATGATCAATATGAATGATACATATTTGAATGCTTTTAATTCCTTAAAAAACATTTGTAATAAAATTGATTTATGCATCGATTATATAGAATATAAAAAAAAAGACGTGTGGCACTCGGCGACTGCCGCGGTAAAGCTATTGCATAGCATTTTGTATCAACATGCAATTATAATTATTTTTTATTTATTTTATTTATGCAGTATTTCTTTTTCTTTGATATTAATTCAAGTTACACTTTTTGAGCGTGGTGACCGATAAGAAAACAAATTTTTTCTTTTATTAAATAAATAAAAAGTTAATATTGTTTAAAATATTTTTCTTTTTTTTTCTTTTTTAGCTCTTTACGCTTTTCTTCTCTATTAAACGAAAATATCTAGGTATAAATAATAGGTATAAATAATTAGGTATAAATAGTGTAATGACACACCAAAACAAAATTATTCATTTAAAAAAAATAACGATATTAAGAAGTGGTTATCGAATTTCGCGCGATGTACATTTATATAGATATAATATCATATATAGGGTTAATGTTCTATTAGCTGACCATGCACCAATAGTTGACCAAAACACAAATAAAAACCAATTTTAACGTAAATTGGTAGGATTTAATATCAGTTTTATTGTTTTGCATATTGGAATCATTAATAAAGTCTCTTGGTACACGAGTCAGCTCGATATTGGTTGACCAATCAGAGTTATTTGCAAGTGAAGATGGCACCCGGTAAGTACGCGTCTGATTCACTAAGAATGTTTATTATGGGTTTCTTGGTAAATCTTATTTAATCTAGTTAATTTATTGTATATTTTTTGGTTGAATGATATATGGATTAAGGATAATAGTTTGTTTAAGTGCCAAAAGTAATAATTCTGCTGTTTTATGTGGATAAGGGTTTCTCGTGGGGGTGGTTATCCTTTGGCTCCGAAATTTTAATCTGCTCCTAAAGCTGTCCACGGTGGTCAAGTATTGGCTAAAAGATATATTCAAGAATGTAAAGTTTTTTTATTTAACGCATTTATTTGATTGATTCGTTAAATATAACCTAAAGCATGATTTCTGTAGGATGTGGTTTCCAATAGTTGACCAGTGTTATGTTTTGTGCTGTTTGCTGTGGTCAGCCTTAGGAACGAGGTTTCCTAATGCCTGTCCAGTTAATCTATTCGGTATCTATTACTGAAAACAAATTAGCTCAATCAACCCAGGAAGCATCAACTTCAACACCCACCCTAGAAGCTTGCGTTTGGTCTAATAATGCGGCGCGGATATGACTCCGTCACTCTTTCAAACTACGCCAGGCGCTCCAGTAATTTGGTGTTCATCTACTGCTCCAGGTGGAGAGATTGCAAGTAACGAACAAGGTAGCAACACAGTTTCCCCTTCTAAAAATAAATTAGTCCAGCTTACATCCCAAAAACAAAAACTAATAAGCCCTGCATTTGGTAACCATATTTTGTGGTCATCACACTCTCCAATAAAGAAAAAAAAAACAAAGGAACGCCTGCCACTTGCGGTGACATCAAAATATTTCATTTATTACTTTGAAAAAAAAAAAGAAGAAAAGCAAAAAGAAGTTAGAAGATGTAGAAAACAGAAAAAGAAAGCGAGATGAGAAGAAAACAAGCAAAAGGTAAAGTAAAGAAACCAATTCGTTCACTCTCCAGTGACTCAATTGAGAGTAAAAAATGTGAAGTCGAAGGCATAAAATTAAAAAAGAAACAAAACAAACTCATTATACGGAGTGATAGTAAGTCAGACGGTAACACAACTGATATAATAATAAATAAAGAAAATGAAAACAAACGAATAGAGAAACCCAAATCGAATTCCGAAGACGAAATCTTAAGTGTTTATCAGCTAAGCAAAAAGAAATATGTAAAGGAAACCATGTAATTATTACATATGAGGGAGAATATTTTCCAGGGCTTATTGAAAATGTTGAAAAAGATTTATTTGAAGTAAGCACTATGACTTTTTCCATGGGAAATACGTTTAAATGGCCAGAGAAGCCTGATAAAATCTAGTATCATCAAAAAGATGTAGTGGAAGTAATAAATGCCTCTGTGCTCTCTAATAAAAGAGGTTTTTTATCTAGTAAAGGAAATGGAAAAATACCTACCATTTACTGTTTAAAATATGTTGATATTATGATGATTTTGTTGATCTTCTTTTCAAAGCTTTTATTTATTAAAATTTTAACTATTAAACATTATTTTCCTTGTAAATTTTGTTTTACTTACATATCTCTATATGGTCAACTAATGGTACATTGGCGGTCAGGCATTGGAGTTTGCTGGTCAACTAGTGGCGCATATATGTATATTTTATTTTATGACTTGATATTCTGATAAATGCTTTTAGTAAAAAAATAATCTTTATATCTACAAATACACTAAGGGTTACACAATCATTTACTATATTTAAATTTGAAGTAAGTAATAAACCAAGTCAGCTGTACAACTCATAGTAATAAAAAGCGCTTAACTGGTCAACTATTAGCACTTCAACCCTAGGTACTTTCTCTGCGCGGCATTCATGTGCATTATCTATACACCAAAAACAAAGGTACTGAATAGTACACGTGCTTGGTTCGATGGCTTCTGTTATATACATAATGAAGAATGAATTTATTAATATATATATACATATTGAGAATCTAAATTGAGAATTTAAACTATACGCGTGTGTGTGTTTGTGTGTATAAAAGAGGGTTACTTTTAATATCGCTCATTTTAATATCAAAAATTTAATCTTTATAGCAGTATTATATTTCCAATTCAAAATTAATACTGCATTTGTGATAATAATAAAATGTATGTATATAGAGTACTCACTCATTTTCTTTCACTATTTTTTTGTGACTTTCTTCATTAATAATAAATGCACTTTGTTCATTCATATTCAAAACACTTTATACACAAATTTTACAAGTACAGCTATTCACTGTTGTACATAAATACCTATACACCTATATACTTTCTCATAAACAGCTGCTTATGTATTCGTACGATTTCGGAGCAGCTCGTCTCGATTCGTGCGAGCTTCGTAGAGTCGTACAATACGTTTAGTTGCACGCACACAAACACCGTGTCGAAGACTGCTGAAAAGAAACGACGTTCTAGACAATGCACGGCCTTCAAGCCACACCTCCGTGCCCGTTGGAGTGGCGAGCGTGAGGTTTTTTTTCGTTACAGAATTTCTGGATTCGGTCCCCGCGCTCAAGGCCCGCGATAGAAGCTATGCAATAGCTTAAAAACAATATTTAAAGGTTGAAATTATTAAGAAATGTTTAAAAAGGTCACCTATTATAATTAATGACACAGAAACAAAAGGAAATAAATGCAAAAAATTATTTAAAAAAGGCACAACCTTTATTTTTTTCCAGCCCAGATGGTAAACAAAGACAAAGTCGTAATTTGTACCCATAGTACAAGCACTGTTGTCAAGCCACCCCACAAACAAAATTTGTTTGGTAGTACTGTATCCACAGAAATCTAAATTAGATTTCTGTGACTGTATCGAATCTTTGGTCAAATTCTGCTCGCTTTTTCTTTTTCATGTCCTTGACAGATAAAAGTGGGCATTTTCTGTTCTAGTTTCCCTCACAATACGTGATGCACGAACTTAACCTTCATCGTCTTCATCTTTACAATGGGGTCTGGGGGAATGGCCACTTTATCGTAACTGACATTAGGATCATCCTTTTCATTTAAAATGTTTTCAATAGCTTCCTCGAGTCCTCTATAATCATTAAGAACTTCAAACAATTGCTTAGTCATTGTTCTCGTCGTAATTGAATCTGCACATCAAAAACAAAAATATCTTATCCACTGGACCCATTCGGGGACACCATACTAAAACACCTCCACTTATGGGCAAATCTCTCTAATAAAAACTGCGGTTGCCAACCCGCTGGCCAAGCGTGGCAACTATGGCAAATATCCCACGCACCTTGAGGACTGACGAGAAGATACTGGAGCTGGAAGAAGAGGTAGACAAGTTGCGCTGGCATATTATTGGATTATCTGAGGTCCGAAAGGAGGGGGAGGACACGGTAATCCTCGAGTCTTACCTACCTACTTGTTCTATCACCGGGAGGGCGACCATCTGTCCCAAGGAGGTGTCGGATTTATCGTCCACAAGTCTCTCGTCAACAACGTTGTAAAGATTGAGAGTGTGTCGACGAGGGTCGCGTACCTGATACTCAGAATCACCAAATGGTATTTGCTGAAGGTCATACAGGTCTACGCACCAACCTCGGCACATCCCGATGAGGAGGTGGAGGAAATGTATGAGGATATTTCTAGAGCCATGCATTCCTACAAAACCCAGTACACGGTGTTGATGGGAGACTTCAACGCAAAACTAGGCACAAGAGAAGGCGGTGAGCTGAAGTTAGGGAAATTTGGAGTAGGGAAACGGAACTGTAGGGGCCAGCAGCTAGCTGACTTTATGGAGAAAGAGGGACTCTTTATGATGAACTCTTTCTTCCAGAAGCGGCCCCACAGGAGGTGGACCTGGTCGATCCCCGAAGGTTCGACAAAAAATGAGATTGACTTCATTATGACGACCAGACGCCAACTGTTCAGTGATGTCTCAGTGATCGCTAGGGTGAAAACCGGCAGCGATCACCGAATGGTTAGAGGCACACTGAACCTAAACGTTAAGTTGGAGAGGTCTTGTCTAATGAAGTAAATGCTCCGTCCCCCTCGTGCTTTAATCCAGAATCCCAAGAATTTTCAGCTAGAGTTACGTAACCGCTTTCAGTGCCTAGAAGATTGCAATGCAGTGGACGATATGAATGACAAGCTCGTGGAAACTGTCCATGCGGTCGGAGCTAAGTTCTACACGACCCGCCGCAGAAGAACATAAAAACTCTCCGATCACACCCTTAATGTCATGGCTGTTAGACGGGAGATGAGGCTGCAATCGTCAACAGGTTTGACAGCATACAGGCAACTGAACAGACAGATCTCCAAATGCATGCGGCGAGACTTACGCAACATTATTACTGCTCGTATTAAAGAAGCGATCGAGCAGAGCCAGGGCTCTAAAGTCTTTCCCAGAGATCTGTCTGCCAGAAACTGTCAAAGCTGAAGACTGAGTGTGGCAGCATCGTTTCCGGGACACCTGAGATTTTGAGTGAGATTGAGAGGTTCTATGGGCAGCTGTACACATCATCGTTGGAGCCACACGCAAGTGTGAGTAACGATCCAAGAGCAAGTATTACCCGACACTATTCCGATAACATTCCGGACGTCAGTCTAAGCGAGATTAGAATGGCTCTCCAGCACCATGAAAACGGCAGGGCCCCAGGCGAGGATGAAATTACAGCGGAGCTTCTGAAAGCGGGTGGAACACCGGTACTTGAAGTCCTTCAGAAGCCCTTCAATTCCGTCCTCCATGGTAGCACTACTCCGGAGGCGTGGAGCAGAAGTGCGGTGGTATTGTTCTTTAAGAAAGGCGACAACGCTCTCTTGAAGAACTACAGAACGATTTCCCTTCTGAGCCGCGTCTACGTGCTGTTTTCGAAAGTCATTACGAATCGTCTTGCACGCAGACTCAACGACTTCCAGCCTACCGAACAAGCTGGTTTCCGAAAAGGCTTCAGTACCATAGACCACATACATACCCTGCGGCAGATTGTACAGAATACCGAAGAGTACAATCTGCCACTTTGCCTGGCGTATGTGGTCTATGAGAAAGCCTTTAATTCCGTCGAAATTTGGGCGGTGCTACAGTCCCTTCAGCGGTGCTAAGTTGACTGTCGGTATATCGAAGTGCTGAAGTGTTTGTACAGTAGGGCTACGATGGCTATCCGAGTACAGAACCAGAGTTCGAAACCTATCCAACTGCAGAGAGGTGTAAGACAGGGTGACGTTTTATCCTCCAAAATCTTCACCGCTGCGTTGGAAGACGTTTTCAAGCTACTGGACTGGAAAGGATACGGTATTAACATTAATGGTGAGTACATCACTAACCTTCGATTTGCCGACGATATAGTCCTTATGGCAGAATCGCTGGAGGACCTTAGCACTATGCTCAATGACCTCAATGGTGTCTCCCAACGGATAGGTCTTAAGATGAACATGGATAAAATACAGATCATGTTCAATGTCCATGTCACACCTATGCCGGTAGTTGTTGGGAGCACTATGCTCGAAGTTGTTGACGAGTACGTTTACCTGGGACAAATAGTCCGACTAGGTAAGTCCAACTTCGACCGAGAGGTCAATCGACGGATTCAACTCGGCTGGGCAGCGTTCGGGAAATTACGACACATCTTCACGTCAGGTATACCTCAATCTCTGAAAACTAAAGTGTACAACCAGTGCGTGTGCCAGTGATGACTTACGGATCAGAGACGTGGTCCTTCACTGCTGGCCGTATGAGGACGCTCAAGGTCGCTCAGCGAGCTATGGAGAGGGCTATGCTCGGAGTTTCTCTGCGTGATAGACTCAGAAATGAGGATATCCGCAGTAAAACCAGAGTGACCGACATAGCCCAACGGATTAGTAAGCTGAAGTGGCAATGGGCCGGCCATATAGCTCGAAGAACCGATAACCGATGGGGAAGAAAGGTTCTCGAGTGGCAGCCTCGTACCGGTAGACGTAGTGTAGGACGATCCCCCACTAGATGGAGTGACGACCTGTTAAGACATGCAGGAAGTCGATGGATGCAGGTGGCTCAGGACCGTGCTTTGTGGCGTTACTTGGGGGAGGCCTATGTTCAGCAGTGGACTTGGTAAGCGCTGTAATGATGATGATGATGATGATGATGGGCAAATCTCAGAAAATACCCGATATAATAGCATTATTTACTATGTAATATCGTACGGTTGTTAAATAAAAGGAAGACGTATTTCTCTACTCAAGACTTTAATTATACTGTTATTATTCTACACTTAACACAATGAGGATGTGACCTATTGAGTACATTGGTACCATTATTAAGGGTAACAAATTTAAGACTTCTCTGGTCCCCAACAGTACTAATATGAGTAAATCACTTGTACTGAAGGTATTGTTCCATAGTACCCGTAACTCCTTATTTTATCATCCTATCACGGAAGCATACCCTGCTTGAGGACTATATCACGGTAATTTTATCTATACAGTATTCCAACTCCATACAAACGGACGAAGCGAGAGCTATGCCTACGCGCCTCGATCTCGGCATGCGCTCGGCATGCAGACAGTCGTGACTGCCGCAGTGATGATTTTGTGGAATATATATAAAAAATGGAGGAAATAAATAATAGAATAGAAATAATAAATCCGAACTTCATTTAAAACCAAACATATAAATTGTAAAATAGCTGCAGGTATCTATAACCAAAAAAAAATATTGCTTTTCTCCACCTTGTCCATGTTTCTTAATAATTTTTAATTTATATTAAATTGCGGATTTTTATACTTAAAATGTTAACAATAAAGCATTTCGTACGTCTCAGCCGAGGCGCAAATATTTTTCGGTCGCAAATTTATAAGACCGATTTGTTATTCAAACATTAACATGGTTTTTTAATTAAATCTACTGATCAAAAAACGACCCGCATATTTATTGAAACTTCGTATTCAATTTACAAAGTACCTATTATATTTGTTTATATAAAAAAGTATAATTACAATCATAAAACTAAATGGAAACACAAAGTAGGCAAATGTAAAAATGCTGGAGCCAAACAGCCCTATCGTATGTTTACGTACCGCGCGGCTGTATGCATTTATTTCAAAGATACGGTCGAGTTACAATACTATATAGATAATATTACCGTGACTATATGCTTTACCAGTGACGTCCATCATATATTTCTCAAGGTCATCTTTTTTTTATTATCTTCATAAATCTTTGTCTGTATCGGTAACTTTTATATCATTTCAATCTCATTCTATCGCCTTTCAATTAAGCATATCAGTTTATTAACATAACCAGAGTTTGGGCCGCAAACATTGGCTAAGATAATGTCCGATAGCCTAATTCCTTCATTCCAATAACTAGCAAAATTATTGCATAGTTCCTAATAATTTATCTAAACATCACTTACATCATCCTATATATACATTTGAAATCCATACTATTATATAAGTATTGCTTTCTTTGCCGCAGTCTATCTTCAATTTTCACACATCCATATCAAAACCTCAACATTCTCATACAGTTTCCTTTCTATAAATTAACTTAACCCTTTTTTTCCTATCCTTTCTTTTACTCTTTTATGCAAACAATTTATACTTTTAAGGCACAAACAATTGTTTTTTCCATACCACATAAACTATATGTTTTGACATAATTAATCCTATTTCGTATTTTTTTTGTTATATAAGTTGATTAATATTTGTCCATAAGTCATTAGAGCCATCACCTAAATTCAGTTATCAAATTATCTCAAAGAAAAGTATCGAACTACTTTAAAGTTTCGTATTACAAAATATTAGTTCTTATTATCAAGTCTTTTTTATCAGTTGAATACTGGATTTTAATCTGAGATAAAGTAAATGAAAAAGTATAAAGTCAATATTTTGAAGGCAAATCAGGAGACAACAGTAGTGTATATTAATGCATCATTCTGTATTAAGTACGTGTAATATTCCGATGCCTTATATGCAAAAGATCACGTCAGCATTGTTTAGAATTTGATGTGCAATGTTAATGCAAAGAAAACATGATATTACATTTCGATGAATTCTTAAATAATATCTGTATAAAATATTGCAATTTTTATTATTAATAAAATATATCAGTTTGCGTTATTAAGTTAAGCTGCGTTTTAAATTAATATTATTCACCGATCAATTTATCTTTTACAAAATTTATTCATTGAGTTGTCGTTTATCTGATAGCAATATAATAAAGTTCCTTTTTTTCATTCATTATGTTAAATATTTTAGAACAAAATAGATAATTAAAATAAGCACGATAAAATAATATGAATATTATATAGGCACTTGCTTTCTATTGAGAGTGTTCGGTAAAAAAAATCCAATCTAAATATGAGTGGTGACTAAAGTAATTATATTTTTAATTTTATGAAATTAGAATTTTAAAAGGATAAATATTCACTCACCTTAAAAAATATAATCATATAATTTGCATTTTATACAATAATTGTTTTGCAGATACATCAAGCATATTTTTCACATTATAGTCTCTATTAATTTTTTTTTTGTTTTATGCATATAACATACTTTCTGTTTTCTTGTAGATGGAGTGGAGAGTACACGAAAAATTCAGTCCTCCTAAAAACTGGCCACTCGATTAAATTCTTGATAATTTTATGTTTTGATAAATACCTCCTTTTTGTTTCGCTTGGTTGTTACGAGATTTTGAAAATTGTGTACATATCTTGATAGTGTAAAATGTCCTATGTGAACACCATTGCGTACTTAAATTTAGATCTTCTCAACCAATATTCTTCTTATCCGGAGTGAAAAAGTTATTTCTCTTATCCTCTCTTCTCCTTTTTGATGCATCTTTGTCCTTTTGATTTTATACTTCTTATGTTTTAATTTTATTTTGTAAATATTTATTCACAATGATATAACTTTTTGATGGCTGGCTCTACACGACTTTAATTAATTTTCTCAATACAGGAATATGTAATAATTTTTAATGTCAATTTTTTACGTATTTATTATAATTTTACTATCGGTGGCCAGCCGGTGCACGCAGCGAGCGGAGTCGCGCGCGCACCGACTGGCAGGGTCGCCATGTAATGTCGTACGGTTGTTAAATAAAAGGAAGACGTGTTTCTCTACTCAAGACTTTAATTATACTGTTATTATTCTACACTTAACACAAATATATATAATTTCGTGGAGCCCCACTACAACTAGTAGAAACTATGGCCAAATGAAAATACAAAAGAAATAAACTAAATACCAATGTTACTATAAAAAATAACTCACCTTTAGTCGAACATCTAGTTGCTCATTGATGTAAAAAAATCATAATGTTTATCCACTTTATCTAATGAAACTTACAAAACTATAAGTTGTATTACAAAGATACACTCTTAGGCACTACACATTCGTTTACAAAAAAAAAAATAGCTAAAATAAGTAAAAAATGTGCTGTTTTCATGTTGTTCTTGGGTGTTCAATATCGGGTCTAGTACCGAGTTAAATTTGTTCTGTTTAGAACTGCAACAAGAAAGGCACACATACTGTGTAGTTTTTTACTAAATCCTTACAAACATAATAATGGAAATGTTAAAATTTAGATATGTAAGACAGAAAGTTATACCTTATTAACAGTCTAAATTTATTTCACGAACACATCTCTTTACTTATTATATTTTTCTTTTTATACAACTTCAAGGTTGGTACTCAACCTGGCATTAACCTAAAAATTGATATTTTTATAGGTACATTTGCACATTATTGAAAAAACACATTCATTACATAAATATTATACCATCTAAATATTGATAACGTACATCTGGCTATATAAGTCTTTATTTCTAAAACGTTCTTCATCAAAATGATCTGTCCAAACAACATAATTGTTGAAAAAATAATCAGTAAGTATCTTTAATTTTGATGAAATTATCCAGGTCAATTTTTTTACAAGCCACAATCCATTGCTTCAATCTAAAAGGAAATTTATTAATAAAAAGTACAACAAATGAAATATTACACGCCTACTATGACATTTTTTGTTTAACAAAATTTCATAGAACTAACTTCTCCAAAACTTTGGGTATTCTAAAGAATGATTTTGGGTCTTTCTTTTAGTTGTTTATAATTGTTGCAACCATATACAGCACAAATTGAACCACGTGAAAAACTAGGTTTTGCAGACATGTTTTATTAATTACTTATGTAATAAGTAAAATAATACAAGCATTGTAAAGGTACTCTGTGAAGCATTGTTACCCGCGCGACTATTTACAAGGCTGTAAACTGCTGTAAACTAAATTCAACAACTCATGCCACTAGAGGCGCTAGTGTACATGATTGCCAAGTTTTGTACTTCTACATTCCATATTTTGAGTGGAGCTGCACGTATTGGTTAAGTGGAACAGAGTAGCTGAATGCAGTGTCGCCTCTAGTACGTAGTACATAATAGCTCAATGTCGATGATAAAATTTTTGACAAACAACTGTCATTTTTTTTTATGAAAAACCACAAAAAGTTACTTAAAACAATATCGGACACAACTATTTCTACGAATTTTAATACATGTAATTAAATTGAATTAAACTAAAAAATGTAGTAAATTTTAGGCAAAATGAGTTAATTGAATCTTGAAGTATTGCGTTGGTATTCTTGGGTTTTTTTTTTGATATTATTAATAACTGGTACCCATCTTCCTTATCTATTGAAATAAGTATGTTTGCTTTCAGATTCAAATTAACGTTAGAATATATCTATGAACCTCACGAATTATCTTTGCGAGGATTTCTGACCATAGCAACTTTAGACGTGAAGCGTAAACGCTCCGGGAAGTTTAGTGGGAAGTAGTAGTCTGTGATCATATGTATATACTAATATATATACACTATTTATATATATATATATATATATATATATATTTATTGTTACGCCTCGACGCTTCGCCTATTGTCTCGCCGTATTCAATACTTCACTTGCAGCTTGCCGTGCTTATTTATATAAATAAGCGCGAAGCTGGAAATATCCAGAATATTCAAGTAACACACGCGCAACGTAGCGAGAGTTCGAGTTTCAACGAGGCGCTTAGTGTCTTCCGTCGAACCTCAAGCGCGTAACAATATATATATATATATATATATATATATATATATATATATATATATATATATATATATATATATTTTTTTTTTTATATATATATGTGTAAGAAGTATGTTAGGGCTGAATCTGAATGACAGGGTGAGAAATTGTGTGATAAGAGTAGAGTGTGGTAAAAAAGATGATGTTGTGACCAGGATTAAGAAAGGAATGCTTCGATGGTTTGGTTATGTGAAAAGCATGAACGAGGAAAGAGTGACAAAGCAAATTTATGTTGCAGAAGTGAACGGCAGAGTCGGAAAGGGACGTCCTAGGCGAAAGTTTATCTACCAAATTGGCGATATATTGAAAGCGGGCCAAATTAGGAGTACCCTTAACCGACGAGCATGTATGCGTACGTATGTGGAGAAGGCGAGAGAGGTGTTTCAGGATCGTGCTGAATAAAAGTCTGTAGTTTCTTTCTACCCCTCTGAGTGACAGGCGTGAGTGTTTATGTATGTATATACATACTGATTTTCCTATATTTTACTTTAGTATTTTTAGGAGGATTACTAGTTTTATTTATTTATGTATAAAATCATTGTAAAGTAATTTATCACGCGATTTGGACTCATAAGTGACGTAAGAGACAAGTATAGGAAACGATAGAAACTTTTTATAATTACCGGTAGATGGCGGTATAACAACCTCTTTACAATAACCTTAAATATGTATATAATAATTGTAAAATAATTTATCACACGATTTGGTTTCATAAGTGACGAAAGAGATAAGTATAGGAAACAACAGAAACATTTTATAATCACCGGTAGATAGCGGTTTAACAACCTCTTTACAATAAGCGTATATTTCGAATATATGGCGGTATAACAACCTCCATAAATTACTGAATATATACTAGACAACCTCTTTACAATAAACGTAAATTTCCAGTAGATGGCGGTATAAAAACCTCTTTAAATTAAGCGTACATTTCCACCAGATGGCGGTATAACAACCTCGCGTCTTCAGTAGATGGCGGATAATAACCCATAAATTACTGAATATATACTAGACAACCTCTTTACAATAAACGTAAATTTCCAGTAGATAGCGGTATAAAAACCTTTTTAAATTAAGCGTACATTTGCAGCAGATGGCGGTATAACAACCTCTTTACAATAAGCGTACATTTCCAGTAGATGGCGGTATAACAACCTCCATAAATTACTGAATATATACTAGACAACCTCTTTACAATAAACGTAAATTTCCAGTAGATGGCGGTATAAAAACCTCTTTAAATTAGCCGTACATTTCCACCAGATAGCGGTATAACAACCTCTTTACAATAAGCGTACATTTCCAGTAGATGGCGGTATAACAACCTCCATAAATTACTGAATATATACTAGACAACCTCTTTACAATAAATGTAAATTTCCAGTAGATGGCGGTGTAAAAACCTTTTTATTATATAATATTTACAAAATAATTTATCACACGATTTGGTTTCATAAGTGACGAAAAAGACAAGTATAGGAAACAACAGAAACATTTTATAATCACCGGTAGATGGCGGTTTAACAACCTCTTTACAATAAGCGTATATTTCGAATAGATGGCGGTATAACAACCTCCATAAATTACTGAATATATACTAGACAACCTCTTTTACAATAAACGTAAATTTCCAGTAGATGGCGGTATAACAACCTCTTTACAATAAGCGTACATTTCCAGTAGATGGAGGTATAACAACCTCCATAAATTACTGAATATATACTAGACAACCTCTTTACAATAAACGTAAATTTCCAGTAGATGGCGGTATAACAACCTCTTTACAATAAGCGTACATTTCCAGTAGATGGAGGTATAACAACCTCCATAAATTACTGAATATATACTAGACAACCTCTTTACAATAAATGTAAATTTCCAGTAGATGGCGGTATAAAAACCTTTTTTACATTAAGCGTAAATTTCCAGTAGATGGCGGTATAACAACCTCTTTACAATAAGCATAAATTTCCATTAGATGGTGGTATAACAACCTCTTTGCAATAAGCATAAATTTCCAGTAGATGGCGGTATAACAACCTCTTTACAATAAGGGCAAAATACTCAAACCGAAGTTCGTTCGCTCTGGCACTGCTGCCAGATTTTTTTTGCGCCCGAAGCAATTAAAAGGCTACCCTATACGTAGGGAGGCGGAAAATGCATTACGCATATCACGATAGCCGGTCTATCGTGGTTATGAGGTACTCACATCCTACCGGGGACCCTAAGTGATACCATCTAAAAACCGCCTTTGGGCACAGGCAACCGGCTGATTAAGCTTTATTGTGCCTTATCGTGAGCGACCCTCTTTTGGGAAAAGAGGGCGCAGGCGGCTACGAGGCGCTGAGGGAGTGCCTACGAAGGCAAATTAATTATAAGTAAATAATTTAATTTAGTTAGAGTTGGCCTGAGCCGCCAGGAGGCAGTTTAGGTCGTTTGTTAGTTTATTAGGCGGGTCCGAAAGAGAGTTTCTCGGCCTGCGGACTCGATAGCGAGAGGGGGGGTGGGGCTGTATAAGTAGCTGCCTCACGAATTAAATGATTTGAGTGCGACTCTGAGGCTTTGAAGAAGTTCTCAGAGAGTTTTTGGAGAAATTGTTAAATTGTGGGGAGCTCTAGATCCCGATGAAGGTCAGCATTACGGACGTACCAAGGTGCGTTCGCAGCTCGACGACAGAAAAGGTTTTGAACTATTTGGAGTTCATTAATAATTTTAGGCTTGACGTGGGCAAAAACGGGGCCCGCGTAGGACATGACTGGTCGTATACAGACCTTATAAAGGGTACGCTTGTTTCTAACATTTTACTGTGTCGGCTCAACATACTGTAGGGCCTACTCAGATAAAACCGTGCGTGACGGGTTACTCTTTTGACGTGGGGCCTGAAAGTGAGCCCTGTGTCTAGAGTGACACCTAAATATTAGCTGCCATATATACAGATTTCTCCGTATTTATACTCATTTTCGGTGTGTAATACAGATTAGCACGAGATACAGATTTTTATACAGAGTTTTCTAATTCTATTGATTGGACTACCATAATATTCAACTTAAAACAGAACAAAGCAAAATATATGACTAGATACCGCGTTACACACATCATTGCACGATTCAATTCTTTATAGTTAATTTATTTTTTTCACTACGTAATTAGTTAGTATGTCAGCATTACAAGTGTACCTATTATAAAATATGTACAGTGGATGACCTTTTTTACCGTCTCGAAAAAAATAGGGTGTAACATGTGAACGGCGTAGAAGCCTATGGCACTGATATTTTACAAAAAATAAAAACAAAAACTTTGAATTAAACGTTTGTTTTTTTGATCAATTGCTTTGCCCTTTGCCATTGAGCCTGTGACTCTGCCAACTGCCAAGTGACTAGGTAGGCAAATATGCCTACTAAACGTTATTGTTTTATTGCCGTTCGTAAAGTAGGATGGATATGATTCGAAATTAGATAGATTTTAATTAATTAATTTGTTTAATTCAAAATTTTTGTTTCTATTTTTTGTAATATATCAGTGCCAAAGGCTTCTACTCCGTTCACATGTTACACCCTAATTTTTTCCAGACGGTAAAAAAGGTCACCAGTAATAAAATATGTATGACTGAAAATAATAAAGTAATTATTAATTCGTTTGTTGCAAATCTTTGGGTTTTAATATGTTGTTTGTTTAAATTAATGGTCTCAATTTTGCTATATAGAAATTTTACTTTATATTTTTATTTAATAACGATAATCAAAACTTATCACATTAGTAGTTATTCTTCTTTTTTCTAAAGAAACAATGATGATGATGATCAATTATCTATTTTGGTTTATTTAATTATACAGATTTTAAGTTTAAATAGCATACAGATTTTGGCAGTTTCTAATACAGATAAAAGGTTTAAGGCATCTGGCAACGCTGCGCTCTAGTACTGCGATCGTGAATACGCCTGTCAAGAGTAACGATTTAGATTTATTTATATTATTAACTTTTTATATAGAATACAGATCAAAACCGAACACACAGTCCAGCTGATTATAAGTGGATGCCATAGGACATATACATTAACATATTTTATTCTCGATTAAGAAACAAAATTTATATTTATATATTTTATACGTGGTAGAGCCATGCTGCATCCATATGTGTTATATTAGAAGTATAGTTGTAGCACGAAAGGGTCAGCTCGACAAGGGAAGAACCACGCTCTCACAGAATACCGGCGTGAAACAAATAAAAATAAAATACCGCAACCGGAGACCCTTTTTACTGGAAACGAGGCATTCCATCTTAGTCCTCATGGGTGACAACGCATCTGCATTTTGATTCGTAATCAAGGATAGATGTAGATGTCTATGGGCCACAGCAACCACTTACCATCAGGTGGACTGTGTGCTCGTTTGTCACCCTATCCTATAAAAAAATGCATATACGTCGCATCCCTGAAGACTAAGATGGAATGCCTCGTTTCCAGTAAAAAGGTTCTCCGGTTCTTAATACTCACCAAACAAAACACAGCAGTATTAAGTTGCTATTTTACGCTGGAATTCTGTGAGAGCGTGGTCCTTCCCCAGTCGAGCCAACTCATAAAATAAATATATAAGTGTATTTATTCTTATTATATTTTTATTTATCTTAGTATTGATATTTTCGGAGATAAACGCCGTCAAAATTTCTGATCCTCATATGACCTCTGCCCAGTTGATAAGAATGATCACCATGCCAGGGAACCAGGAAACGATGCAGCTACTGCAGTAAAAAACAAACCCACAGAGATCATGTGAAAAATATTATGTCAAATATGTCAAAATTATGTGCAAAATATCTCAAGTTCTGCACTGTGCAGCACCTTGTTTCGATAATTATCTCCAATAATATAAAAATTAACATTTTTCTAGGTTCAAGCGTTGTTTTATTATATCAGTGAATAATTTGCTATGATGCAGTCTAACCCATAACAGCTTTGCTTTTCTTTTTGCTTTGACTTTCTGGACATTGGTAACATATGTACAACATTATTTTTGTGCAATGGGCATTGGTCATATAGAGGACCACAGGTTTTTTCCATGAATAGACAAACTGAAAAAACGTAGTATTGTTATTTTTATATCTTTATATTCTACCAAACTCAACATTCAAAAGAAAAAAATCGCTAGGCCTGGTCGGCCGGTTCAGCCTTTAATTCCTCGATACACTATGTTTCTGCTACCGTGTTCATTACCGTGGGTGTCGTAAGAGGCGACAGAAAAAAAAGTCAGGAGATGAGCAGCAGCGTCTTCCTAATAACGACAAAAATAAAAATTGTAGTTAAAATGAACACGAGGCATTGCATCTTACTCCTTAGGAGTAAGATGCAATGCCTCGTGTTCATTAGAACGGGTTTATGGTTCTCTACGTTTACCATACGGAACACAGCATTAAGCTGTATTTTACGCTGTTAGTCTGTGAGAGCGTGGTCCTACCCCGGTCAAGCCGACCCGATTTTTACTACAAACATAATATAGCTGCAGTGTGGCTATACAATGTATAAAAATAGTTTTAGGCACTACAATAAAAACATTTTCAATTGAAAAGAATACGTACATAATAAGCCTTTGCGTTACGTATAATATCTTAGAACTAGAAAACACGTGATTAGAGTTATGAAATCATTCCGATAATTTGCTTTGAACTTGATATTTTCTTAACATATACGAGTAATGTCATGTGAACCGTATGCTGATGATGTGAGCTTATGCGATGAAAAGAAGCGGCTCAAGGGAATTTAGATTAAAATTGATCTCGATAGAAGTTTGATGTAATGTGAAACTCATTCCATCGATATTATTTCTTAGGCATTAAATGTTGATGAAGTAGTGAACAACGTTTTCTGTTATGTTTTGGGCTGATTCATGACGATGTATACTAGTGGTACCGGCAAACTTATAGAACAGATTCAATAGTAACTGGTTGCGCGGAAAACCATTCGTATTTTATTTTATTCGACGGTATGATTGCCAAGATATGTCCTTCCTTCGACCTTTCCTTTTCTTTCACCTGTTCTCCCTCCGACACACCGGGGTGGTGGGGTGAGAGGGGAAAGAAGAAACTTCTAGAATATCGCGTGATTTGCAACCAATGAGAAGCGCTCCCCTCCGAGACGCCTTGAAAGTAGGACCGAAGTAATATAAGCTAGCACACGACACTTGCGCGCTCTCTTCCCTTCAGCCGCCAGTTGGAACCACACTGCCTAGGACAGTCGTATCCTAGAGGGCTTGGCCCACGCATACCGCTAGTTCAACCGCATTAGCCTGGAGCAGTCGAGCTTCAGGAGTAACCACCTCACCTCGTGTGAGATATAGTCGCGCACCGCTCTCTTCCATCGCACCATCGACCAGGACCGCATCTCTGGGGCCCCAGGAGATCCGCCAGAAGTCGCAACGCAGCCGCAAAGCGTTCAAGCCGCATCGAAGTAACACCCCGGTAAGTGCGATTCCTTATTTACGTTACCCTGCTTGAAATTTGTGTTTTATTAGTTCATCCGCCCCAATTTCATTCCTCCTAATGTGGTCAAGCAGGGGTTCCTTCATAAACTTTGGCAAGCAATAGGGTTTCTTGGAAGAGCGAGTGCATTGTTAGGGAACCACGTGCCAAATCCGCCATTAAGTTTAGGCATCAACCGCGTATACAGTCCACATAGTGTAACATCTCGCGTAATAGGGTCGAGGCTCGACCGGGGAACTGGCCCGCCGCTCAACCATTTTCTGATCCTTCGGTCGGATTTGGACTGGTGCTTATAGCCTCACCAACCATTGCTAGATTTATTTCATTTTAGACTAATTCCTTAGACAATGCACTCTAATTTAATATTGAATAGATTTAAATAGTGTTTGTTTAGTTTAAATTTAAACTTTGGATAGTTATTCGCAAATAGAATTATTCATTTAAAACAGTTTAGTTCCGCACGGTTATATGGCTTACCCGACATTTTGTAAAAAAACAGTGTGAGTTTAGCGACCGACACGCGTCACCTCGGCTCGTTGTAAAGGTGTTCAATTTAACGATGTAATACGGCACGATAAGGCAATAGTGTTGTGAGACATAGTTGTATTACATTGCGTCCATCCTCCAGCGTTGTGAGATTAATTGTGATTAGTCTAATATTAATTCAAGTAATTTAAAATGGCAGTTAGTGGAAATGAAATTAAACTTAAAACTCTTTACGCCAAGAGGGACGTACTCTTTTCACGTATACAATGTATTAGTGATCACATAAAGAACATTAACATAGAAGCAGTGCGGGAAACGTTTTTATGTGAAATCGAAACGGTGGACTCTTTGCGGACGGATTATGAAAGGATATAAGACCAAATTAATAATTTAGAATTACAAATCGACCCTAAGTATACAGTAAACTACCAGCCGCTTCTAGCATTTGAAGACATGTTGTGTCGCGTGAAAAGAACTGCGAAGTTCTTGCAGTCCCCATCTCAAAGCAAAACAAAGCCGGAAGCCCAGGTACGCCCACGTGATTCACTTAGGTTGCCCCCAATAGACATTCCGGTATTCAATGGCGATATTAAGACATGGCCCTTCTTCTTTAGTAGTTTTCAAAACAATATACATAATAATCCATCGTTATCGGACGCTGAAAAATTATATTATTTAATTAGTAAACTGAATGTCAGGGCACAGTCAATTTTCTCGGGTTTCACACCAACAGCAAACAATTATTTGTTAATATTCGAAACGCTTAAGGACAAATATGAAGATAAGCGAATGTTAGCCTCTTCATATTTAGACCAAATATTTGATATTAAACCTATATCATCCGCGAACATCGCCGGCTTATTGCAGTTTTTAGATAAATTTGTAGCATCGGTGGCTACACTTAAGAACTTGAATTTTAATGACCTTATGGAGTGGTGTTTCTCCATATTGCACTAAAGAAACTAGACCCCGACACCGTGCGTGCGTTTGAAATGGAGCATCGTAGTTCTGAGATGCCCTCATTTGATTTATTAGCATCCTTTGTGCGAGAACAAATTAAAGTGATGCAGCGCTCCTCGAACCTTAGACAGGAGGTTAAGAAAGGTGTCAACCGCAGACAGACTCCATCATCTAAAACCGCAGGGTCGTTAACGTACGTAACTGCTGCCCCGGTACCGCCGCAGAATGTCTGTATTCTATGTAAAGATAAATAACACGGTAATTTATACAATTGTGCGACCTTTCGTAGACATTCGCCCAGCGAACGTTATAGAATAGTAAGGACAAACAACTTATGTTTGAATTGTGTAAGCGATAGACATTTAGTTGCTAAATGCAATTCTAGTTCCGTGTGTAACAAGTGCGCCAGAAAACATCACACGTTATTACATTTCGAAAATAGCAACATATTTGCGTCAAGTAAATGGGACAAGGAAATCACACCTACTAAAGTCGACGATTCTAGCGGTCGACCTGGTGATTTCGCTCTGTGCTCATTGTCAAATATGGGAACACAGCCTCCTTTAACCGTGTTACTGGGTACAGCCCGTATTGTAGTTAGAGATTCGCGTGGAAACGAACAAAGCATCCGTACATTGCTGGACAGCGGATCCCAAAATAGCTTTATAACGCGACAATGTTGTCAGCGCTTAGGATTGTTAATAAATAGGACACCTTCCTATCCCGTAGTCAAGGGCATCGGAGGTACTAGTAAAATTACCCAGGGATATATAAATTTGAGATTTTATTCTCGGATAGATCGTAACGTTAACTTTGACATAAATGCACTAGTAGTAGATAAAGTCACTGAACGTCTGCCAACCGTTTCGGTCGACACCTCATCAATGATTGAATTTGAAAATTTGACTCTAGCAGACGACACTTACGCCTTTCCCGGAGACATAGACATGCTCATTAGAGCTACGCTTTTCCCTCATCTTTTGTTACACAATAAGGTCAGGGGCAACTCCTCGCACACCGCGCCTTACGCATTGGAAACCGTCTCGGGCTATGTCATCGTTGGCTCCGACCCCATCATGGATAGTATCTCGGCAACCTCTTATTGTTGTATGGCTGTCGAACCGCTCCAGTCGTTAGTTCGCAAATTTTGGGAGATTGAGGAGGTGAACGTTACACCTATAGGTATACCAGATGATAGATTATGCGAGGAAATTTACGTCCGCACGAGCGTTCGCGATCGCGACGGTCGATATAGTGTAGCGCTATCCTTTAAAGGGGATGTTTTATCTCCTGGCGATTCGCGTCAAATGGCGGAAAAACGTTTCTACAGTTTTGAGCGTAGGATGCTAGGACAGTCGTGTCCTAGAGGGCTTTGCCCACGCGCACCGCTAGTTCAACCGTATTAGCCTGGAGCAGTCGAGCTTCAGGAGTAACCGCCTCACCTCGTGTGAGATATAGTCGCGCACCGCTCTCTTCCATCGCACCATCGACCAGGACTGCATCTCTGAGGCCCCAGGAGATCCGTCAGAAGTCGCAACGCAGCAGCAAAGCGTCCAAGCCTCATCGAAGTAACACCCCGGTAAGTGCGATTCCTTATTTACGTTACCCTGCTTGAAATTTGTGTTTTATTAGTTCATCCGCCCCAATTTCATTCCTCCTAATGTGGTCAAGCAGGGGTTCCTTCATAAACTTTGGCAAGAAATAGGGTTTCTTGGAAGAGCGAGTGTATTGTTAGGGAACCACGTGCCAAATCCGCTATTTAATTTAGGCATCATCCGCGTATACAGTCCACATAGTGTAACATCTCGCGTAATAGGGTCAAGGATCGACCGGGGAATAGGCCCGCCGCTCAACCAGTAAAGATGATTTTAAATTTTGTTCTATTAATAAAACACACACAAAAATGAATGTGACAAGGTGTCATTGTGCACCACACGTTTTAATGTAGCGACACAATATACCTACAGAAACCGTATCGGTACTAGTTGCACACTCTACCATCTCCATCATCCCCAGAATTTTTTTATACTTTCTATATGTAAGAGAAATGTTTGCTGCTTTCTCTAACCACTTCGGGTGCCCTTAGAGACCAACAGTGGTCAATGGACCACCGGTAAAGAACCACCAATATACACCACGTTCTCGATCAAAATGAAAAATGAAAAAGCTTTTTCACCCATGAGGACCAGTATGAAAAGAATCATTAGGGTGCTATTTTACGCTGGTATTCTGTGAGAGTCTAATCCTTTCCCGGTCAAGTAGAAATATTCTTGCTGCTTACTGACGTCAAAACCATGGCCATTCCATGCTCAGTCAACTTGGCCGGGTAAGTACAGTGCGATGTAATTAAAAGGAAAGGGGGGGGGGCATTTACTCCCCCCTCGATAATCCGTAACCGATATATCACACTACATATCCCATATATCATATATGTGCTTGGAAGAGTCATCATAACAGCCCATAATTAGTCCTCATCAACATAGGCCTTCCCAAAGGAATGTCCCAACTCATAGCCCCGGACCCTACATCCACAGACTTCCTGCATCTTTCACCAGGTTGTCGCTCCGTGTAGTGGAGGACTGCCTCGCACTTCGCTTACCATTATGAGATTACCACTTGAAAACCTTTCTATCCCTACGGTTGTCGGTTCTTTCAGCCCAGCCCATTGCCACTGAACCATTAGGCTACGTCGGTGACTCTAGTTCTACTTCGGAATTCTTCATTACGAAGTCTATTACGCAGAGTAACTCCAAGCACAGACCTCTGCATAGCTCGCTGATCAACCTTGAGCTTCCATATGGCCAGCAGTAGATGACCACATCTCAGATCCGTATATTTTTCTTTTATTATCACATGACACATCATGTAGGAACAGTAACATGTTCGTTTCCAGATTTTTGTAACCTACAGTGTCAAAAGGAATCTTTATAGTATCACTTTGTTTTCCGTCTGTCAGTTCGTGTCAAAAACCTATTTCTCGCGACGGTTTGAGGTACTAGCATCCAGATAAAATAATATTAAACCTACTTTTTCTTGGACAGCTGTTGCCTGGTTTGGAGTGCAGGATGGTCCCCCCACTGGGTAGAGTCAAAAATAAATGAATTTTATTTCTTAATAACTTATTCATTTAAAATATCGTCATATGTATAACATGGGTTATAATAACGTATTATTAAATTTATAAGGGTTTAAAAAATATTGAATTACATTTTTAACAATTCATAAACTCCCATAGATTGCTTCATAGCGAGGATTTTGCCACAGTTGCACGTTTGACATGCGGGCTGGTAACCAAAGTTTTTTAAATATTTTGACTTATTATCAGAAATATGCTGTTACTATGCCATCTATGGTTTAAGTTTCCCTTAGTCGCCTCTTACGATTACGACACCCACGGGACGATACTGGGTAGTGGATATTGTCACACCGCAAGTACACGGTCAGTTTTTAACAATTAATAGATACAAATGATAATTAAAAACATAATCAACTCGCTTTAACACCCAGTTAAAATTATCAAGAAAATGGAGTTAAGGTGTACTGCTTAATTTGCTTTAAACGTTTCCAATCGTTTTTGGTCGTTTTTCGAAGGAAAAACATCAGGAGACTGCCAGCGGCGTCTTCCCAATAACGACTGAAATAAATAAAACTGTGGTTGCCAACCCGCTGGCCAAGCGTGGTGTTCAGCAGTGGACTTTAATAGGATGTAGATGAGCTTGGGTAAGTATATTTAATTAAATTCCGCGCAATCAAGACGTCTGGTACTGCGATTGTCTAGAGACAAATCCTCGATAAGGTTCAATAGACATTCCTTCCTACAACAGCGGGCCCGCAACCAGCAGTGGACTTCTGCTGGCTGGTAATAAAGAAAAGAGTTGTAGTTGGCTGTAATAGGACTGTATTGACTGTATTGACCGCAAAGCAGTACCCTATTTAAAGACATTTAAATCAGTATAGCCTACTGACCGATTTTTTCAGTAATATATTAGTCTGTAAACATGTTACCTGTGAGAATTATATTAGATTTGATAGACCACAAATCCGCCCAAAAAAAAAACATCGATTCCTATCAAGGATGATTCGTAAGTATTGAAATTTAAAAAAAAACATTCTAATTTCAACAGAAAAGATGGATGGGCTCTACAATCTGTTTGGGATCCTATACATAATAAAATTAAATCCAAACTCAAGCATACCACTGCAAGACTTCAAAATACTGTTAACTCGTTCTGCGTGGATCAAGCAAAAAATTAATATCCAAAAAGTGAATGCAGCCGACCTAACTAAGACATTGGGACGTCCCCCCTCGTGACCATGGGTGCTGTAAAACATCCTAAACGTCGGGATTAAAAAAGTTCAAATTAAACGCGATAAAATCCGTAAAATTTGTTTTATTTAAATATGTTTGCCTCTCATAAGGATGCGTGCCACAAAATAGGGTCCACTTGCATTCACCGTTCCAGAATGTCTTACCAGTTTGTCACTTCATCTAGTGAGGAGGGTCTGGGTGAGGTACCACATTTTTGCAAAAAAACATTTGTATGTATGTTATAGTCGTTCATTATCATCATCATTACTCCCTTCATAAGTCCACTGCTGAACATAGGTCTCGCCCAAGGAATGCCACAAAGCACGGTCCTGAACTACCTGCATCCATCGACTTCCTGCATATCATACCAGGTCATCACTCGATCTAGTGGGAGGCCGCCCACTTCGGTTACCAGTACGAGGTTACCACTTGAGAACCTTTCTTCCTATCGGTTGTCGGTTCTCTGAGCCTTATAACCAGCACATTGCCACTTGAGCTTACTAATCCGTTGGGCTTTGTCGTTTACTCTGGTTCTATTCCGTAGTCGTAGGTTCAATGTAGTTGTTAAGGCAGGTGAAATAAAGTAAACAAACAGATGATTCTCTATACAAAACGTTATAAGCAATTAACATTAAAAACAATTACATAAAACATTAAATGAAATTGTGTACCACCACCGATTTTTCTGGATCCATACGAATTAGGGACCTTCAAGAAACGAGCTTACTCCTTTTTAAAAGGCCGCCATTTCCCCTGGTGTTGCAGTTTTTCAACACTTACGATTAGATGAACAGAATTTTCGTTTGCCATCACAGCTAAAAAATAAATTCTCGTTCTTTAAGATAACTCGAAATTGTTAGAACTTGGTCTACGAAGCTGAACTTGAAATAAAACTTTATTCCTATGAAATGTCATTCACATTATTTATTATGAACGTATAACCATGTTTATAATACATTTGACGTGTCCTTGGTACGATAGTTACTGTTGGAATTCTACTAAGCCGACAAATTTAATAACAGTATAGTAAAAAAGTAAAGTTAAAGCTTTTATACGTACGAGGGCTTCTCTCATTTGAATTTTATAGGATAGGGTGACAAACGAGCATGTGATGGTAAGTAGTTGCTGTGGCCCATAGATATCTACATCTATCCTCGATTACGAATCAAAATGCAGATGCGTTGTCAGCCGTGAGGACTAAGACGGAATGCCTCGTTTCCAGTAAAAAGGGTCTCCGGTTTTCTACACTCACCAACAACAGCATTCAGCTACTATTTTACGCTGCTATTCTGTGAGAACGTAGTCCTTCCTCGGTCGAGCCGACCCATTCGTGCTACAACTATAGTACTAATATAACTGGAGCATGGCTACACCACGTATGTTACTATAAAAATAATTACTTAGTCTCGCTAAAACTCGAAACTGATTCGACTGATTCTGATGAAACATTTTGTGTGTGTTTGAGTGCGTTCCTGGATGATTTGTACCCGGTAGGTGGCGCTGTTGTCGAGATACAGGACTCACCCGCGCGGAGCCGGTTTGCTAGTATATAGTAACAGTAAAGTAAAGAAGTAAAGTAAAGGTCTTTATACGTACGATGACCTCTCATATTTCTTAGAGGTAGCTTTACTATGTATACAATAACAGTATAGTAAGAGAAGTAAAGTTAAAGATTTTTTACAACCCATAGCTTGCCACAGGCCTTTTCGCAATACTTAGAGGGAATATATAGAAAAATAAGTCCACCGCGTCGAGTACCGTATCTATCACGGGGAGTGCTCTGCGGAATTGATTAATCCCAGCCGCCAAATTTCACGAACGCACTACGAGGCAAGCCTCCCGATACCATCCACACCATTCTGGATGCTTGGCGGTCCACCACTGTAAGTTTCACTAGGAGTTTTCTTCCGCGTACGACCTCTCTGTGGAATAATTTACCACCGGCAATTTTTCCGGACCGATACGAACTGGGGACCTTCATGAAAAGAGTTTACTCCTTTCCAAAGGGCCGGCAACGCACCTGCAATTCCCCTGGTGTTGCGGTTGGTTATGGGCGGCGGTAGTCACTAAACATCAGGTGAGCCACATGCTCGTTTGCCCCCCTCTTCTATAGAGTACGTGGTAATTCAGCAATTACAATCACAAATAAAAATTTCGTTGGTATCGGCATGTATCAAACCTGGGAATATTTAAATACAATAACTAGCTTACATATCAATTCGAGAAAAGTAAATAGAAAATAAAATATTGAAGATGTGAAAAATAAATAGTTATTACGCTTAAAAAATAGATTGATGTATCTTATCCACTTTAAAGAACACTACCCCCCCCTTCAGTTGTGTGCACTATCTCCGCTGCCATTAAACCCAGTACCACTACCCCAACACCACTAAACCAGGAAGGGCATATCACCGTCGAAAACTGG
>CAJQZP010000523.1:0-21675 GCA_907164705.1 Parnassius apollo | reverse complement strand
AATATTATTTTTAGTTAACGCGTCAAGGAAGGACAAAGAAATAAACATACACACTTTCTCATTTATAATATTATTAATTTATTTATTATACACTTTATTGCACTATAAAAAGTGTTACAGATTCGTACACAATAAAAATACAAAGCATAACAGGCGACCTTATTGCTAAAAAGCAATCTCTCCCAGGCAACCTTAGGGTGAAAGTGAATCAATCTTGGATAAGCGGAACAGCACAAACTATGTAAAATCAAGGAATAGAAGTAAGGAATATTAATAAGGATTTATTATAATATTTATTATTCATTGTCACTGTATACGATCGGTTCTATTCCGTCCATTAGATCGTCCTCACTTTTACTCTCTGAGCTGGATTCTTCCCCTCCGAGGGATATAATTAATTCTCTCTGTTGGATTTCTCCAAGTCTATCACTCTCCCAGTATTCATTTTCTAATCTTTCGATATGGTTAATTTATTTCTTCCAATCGGAAGCCGTTATAGACTGTATTGCGTCTCTTGTCAAACCCTCTATTTCCCTTTCAAACTGGTTAACATTTTTAGCTGCCACCCTTTGTTTTATTAAGTTCCATATATATTCGATAGGGTTCAAATCACAATGGTAGGGTAGCAGCGGTAATACCTCGTGTCCATGCTCCCTCATGAGTTCGTCCACTATATATTTTTTCGGTGGTTTATTGAGCAGTATTATATGGCACAGTTCCGGTTTCGTCATTTTTTCATTAAAAGGAATGTTGTTTTTCCGAAGCCAACTCTGCATCTCACCTTTCAGGGACGAGCTCACGGGTGGTTTTTCAGACTGCGTTGAGTGGTAGGGAGCATTGTCTATAACGACGAGACTGTTTTGAGGTAAGTTTGGGATTAGTTTTTCTGTCAACCACTTTTTAAAGTTTTTACTATCCATTTCGTGATGGTAGTCCCCGGCATTACTTTTGCATTTGTAAAGCAATTCGGCACCAGGGATAAAGCCGTTTTCACCGCCAGCGTGCACCAATATCCACCGCTGTCCTGGATTATCATTTTTTTCTAATGCTTGCGTCATTGTTATTTTGCCAGCATTTGCGCACGGTATAGTGGGAGTGAATCCATGTTTCGTCTAAATAAGTTACGGGTTTTTTTGTCCACCCCAAGTTCATTGTTTTCTTTCTTCCTTCGTAAATAACGGGCTCTCCAGGCAGCAATGTCTGGCTTTTGTGTTAAGACTTGTCTTGCGTTCTTACATTTTTTTAATTTGTACCCCAAGTAGTCAACGAGTACTCGTTGTAACGTAGTTTTTTCACCTGTAAAATAAAGATTTTATTTTTAATTTTTAGTTATCGCGTGGTATTTTTTCAAAAAATAATTTAAAATTAAATATCTCAGAAATGCTTCACTTTTGCAAATGGGTGTCCATACATAAAATTGTTGCAAATTACCAGTTCTAGCACCCCTAACAAGATTATATATATGACCTAAAGTATGATATATAATACATATAAAAAATGTCAATAAATGTGGGTACGTACCTGGAAAATTTAGATCTGCTTTGGCAGCCGTTAAAATCTTTTTCAATGTTGGAATCTTTCTTTGTATAGTGCAGGTCTAGAGCACACAGATCAAAATTGTCGAGTTCAATTTTTTTTTGAGCTCTGTTTCCTTTTTTTTCTGGAGTTGATAGTTTAAGTTCTGGTCTTGCTTGAGAAGTACATGGTTCCGATACTACTGTGACATCATCATTTTGGTCTTGAGAAATTGACTGAACTTTTTTCGCCTCGTTTTCATTCTTAGTAGTGTTGCCTTTGATATGCCTGTTGCTGCACAAGCCCTCTTTAAAGCTTGGTCCACAGGAATAAGAAACTTTTTATTTGATTTTTCATCTTCGAAAAATTTTAAAACTTTTAGAGCAAGTGTCCGTGCTTGGCTATGTATTGTCTTTCCTCCCATCTTTTTTTAAAAATAAAAAAGGCGGAGTAACTCCTAAGCGTCACAAGAAAACGGCACAACACAACGTCCAAACTTAACAATAAAACAACGCAATTAACAAAAAACAGATAAAATAACGTTCAAGTATAACAAAAACAAACAAAAGTCCAAACCAAACAACAAACAATTATCAAAAATATCGAACTAGAGTCGAGACGCATATCCGTAACAAAAGTGATATCGGTACTGAGCGCGCACGGCCAGCGCGGGAAGCGGTGCGGGGAGTCGGGAAGGGGGTCGCATTCCAGGGGAGTCTCAAGTTAATTCGTACGTGTTGTACTTATGAAAATTATTAACGAGAATTTTTTATTGAAAATTTTCTTTAATTTGTCACGTGGTCAATAAATACTTTAAATTGTTATTAATAATTTCATTGGTATTAGCGGGTATTGAAACTTAAATGCACGCAAACTGTGAAATTTATAACGAACTCTTAGAAATATAAAACATAGTGGCCTAGACCTGAGCTACTACGGCACTAAGTAGAAAAGGAAAATTATTATGCAAGAGCTGTGCAATGTAATGCAGCGCTATTTTGCTAGATAAACGTATCGCTGGTAACGATGTAAAAGAGAGCACGTCGTGTGAAATTAAGCCATTCTTACTTCGAGTACGCTTTGTTATGCATAGAAGATTGTAACTTCTTGATTGGGAATTGTAATAGGTTCGATTTTTGAATGGTAAATTTTCTTTTAATTTAAAACACTACTACGATATTGCACCTGTAGTAAGTGATTATAGAGGCCCACATACTTCAATGTCTTATTAGTAAAAAGGATCCGGATTTTGACGTTAAAACGTCTTTTAATTTGCTTTCATACGGGAAGGCAATTAAGAAAACTGATGATAACAAATCGGGGATAGAGTTTGTTATTGCTGCTACATATCTATCATCTCCGTCCAAAACCTAATTATACCATACGATAGCTAAGAAATCAAAAAATGCCTTAAGTATATTGAAAGAAGTCTGTAACACATCGCGCGCGGTGTAGGGGGAAGCGCGGCCATTTTGAGGTCGTTTCGTTACGTACACTTACGTACGTAAGACACACGGCCGTGTCCACGACACAGCCACACCCTGATTTTTATACTCACTTTACTACATAGCATTATGGCTACTTTATAGAATAAGGGTGACAAGCGAGCACACAATCTACCTGATGGTAAATGAATGAGTAATTAGTAACAAGGATTTTTTTTATAGAAGAAGAGGCAAACGAGCATGCGGCTCACCTGATGTTAAGTGACTACCGCCGCCCATGATCAACCGCAATACCAGGAGAATTGCGGGTGCGTTGCCGGCCCTTTAGAAAGGAGTAAGCTCTTTTCTTGAAGCTCCCCAGGTCGTATCGGTCCGGAAAAATCGCCGGTGGTAAACTATTCCACAGAGAGGTTGTACGCGGAAGAAAACTCCTTGTGAAACGTACAGTGGTGGACCGCCAAGCATCCAGATGGTGTGGATGGTATCGGGACGTTTGACGTGTAGTTCGTTCACGAAATTTGGCGGCTGGGATTAATCCGAACAATTCCTCAGAGCACTCCCCCGTAATAGATGCGATAAAATACGCAAAGAGATGCAACATCTGTTCGCAGCGCCAGTGAATCGAGCCGATCGGAAAGCACTCGGTCGTCGACGATTCGAGCCGCTCTGCGCTGGATGCGGTCAAGTGGAAGAAGCTGGTACTGGGGAGCCCCAGCCCAGAGATGGGAACAGTATTCCATGTGCGGCCGAACCTGCGCCTTGTAAAGTTGCAGGCGGTGTGCCGGCATGAAATACTGTCCCGCTCTGCTGAGTACGCCAAGCTTTTTAGAGGCCAATTTGGCCTTCCCTTCCAAGTGACCACGAAACTGGACGTCACTCGATATGTCGACGCCGAGGATTCCGATACTGGCTGAGGCAACTAGGGGAGTGCCTTAAAACTGAGGGTATACGACAAAGGGGTTCTTTTTAGCGGTTAACGCGCAAACTTGTGTCTTCTGGGGGTTAAACTGGACTAGATTTAGTCGCCCCCAATCCGAGACTCTGTCCAGCAGAGACTCGACTTCAGACACAAGTTTGTCGCGGCACTCGGAGACGTTTTCCCGAGAAATATTGGCTCGGCCGGTGTAAAGAGCATCACCAGTGCTGTCATCTGCATAGCAATGAATGTTACGGGTATGCAACATTTCATTGATATGCAGAAGAAACAGCGTTGGCGATAGCACGCAGCCCTGTGGAACACCAGCATTAATAGGCTTGCAGTCGGAGCTTGCACCGTCTACAACGACCTTGATGCTCCGATCTGCAAGAAAGCTGGTGATCCAATCGCACAATTTCTCGGGAAGCCCATAGGAAGGGAGCTTCGAAAGAAGCGCTTTGTGCCAAACCCGATCGAAGGCCTTCGCAATGTCCAAACTAACGGCCAATGCCTCCCCCTTGAACTCTACTGCCTCCGCCCATCTATGAGTTAGGTAGACCAGAAGATCACCAGCTGACCGACCACGGCGAAAACCGTATTGGCGGTCACTAATCAGCTGGTTATCTTCAAGGTACCTCATGAGCTGGCAGTTTACAATGGACTCCATTGTTTTGGAGAACAAGGAGGTGATGGCGATTGGCCGGTAGTTGGACGGGTCAGAGCGGTCGCCTTTTTAGGGATCGGGTGGACGTAAGCCGTCTTCCATGATTTTGGGACTACGCCTAGGGAGTAGGAGTACCGGAAAAGACGCATTAAAACCGGTGCCAACTCTGGAGCACACGTCCTCAGCACAATTGGGGGGATTCCGTCAGGCCCACTCGACTTGTGGATGTCCAGGGAGAGGAGTGCTTTGCGAACCGAGCGCTGTGTGAAAGGCACTTCCGGCATGGAGCACTCACACCGCGGGATGGTCGGCAGAGTACTCCCCCGTCATCGAGAGTCGAGTTAGACGCAAAGAAAGAGCCTAGAAGATCGGCTTTCTCCTTTGCGGTATGGGCCAGTGAGTCGTCCTCCCTGTGCACAGATGGAAGAGATGGCTGACAGAAATTCCCCTGGACAGCCTTGGCGAGAGACCAGAATGCACGGGTTCCAGAAGGAAGGCGAACTAGTTTCTCGCCAATTCTGCCTATGTGCTCTGACTTTGCCTTGGCATTGACTCTTTTGAAGGACCTAGAGGCGGAATTATACTTCTTTTTTAGAGCACTGGTGTTTACATCCCGGGACGCTGATGCATCAGCCCAGGCTTGGTAGCACTCCTGCTTATAGCATGATGCTTTTTTTACAGGAGCGACCAAACCATGGCTGAGACTTGCCTCTAATGGGCACCACAGGGGAAGGAATAAAAAGTTCCATACCCTGAAGTACCACATCAGCAACAGAATCCGCAACAACGTTGGGATCATCCGGCGAGAAGCAAACCTGCCCCCAAGGGTAGGATGCAAAGAAAGACCGCATCCCATCCCAATCGGCTGACCTATAGTGCCAAACACGGCGGCAGCCCGCAGAGTGCAACCGCGATTTCAGCGTGAGTGGCACCACACTCCGGACCAGACAATGGTCCGAGGAGCCTAAAGGGGCGTCGACGGAAATCTGATATCCGTCCGGGTGAGAGGTCAGCAGAAGGTCCAACAGGGAAGGTGCATGATCCTCCACATCTGGAATCCGCGTAGGCGAAGTAACCAGTTGTGTCAGACCATATGCCGAGGCAAAATCGTGAACAGATCTCCCCGCATGATCGGTTAAACGTGAACCAAGCCATTCGGCGTGATGGGCGTTAAAGTCGCCGAGGATCACCATCTCTGCGGAGGGGATCAGCTGTAGCAACGAATCTGCAGCCATTTGGACGTGGTCGAATAGTCGGTCTGTTTCGGCATTACCGCTATGGGACCTATAGAGGCACCCGTAGACGCGCGGATGGTCGTCGATGTCTACGCGTAGCCAAAGGATGGACAGGTCCGAACCTTCAAGTCTGCCGAGGCGTCGAGAGCAGATGTCCTCTCTGACGTAAACGCAAACTCCAGCCCGAGGCACAAAGGAGTGTTCCAGTTTGTACCCCGGGTAGGAGAGATACGAGACATCAGCCGGAGAGGACACCTGCGTCTCGGTCAGAAAGAGCAGAGCCGGCCTCCGCGTCTCGAGATGGTAGTGGACGGTGTTTAGGTTAGAGTGAAGTCCCCTGATATTGCAGAAATTCACGGACAGCGTGGCAGGGGTCGCCTTGGTCTTGTTGCTCCGTTTGCCCCGAGCAGTTGTAGTCTGAGCGGAATTTTCCCCCCCCCCCCTCAGAACGGGGGGCAGCCTGAGCACCCACGCTCAGAAGTGGAGAAACATGGTCGTGGATGCTCAGCGAGTGATTCTCCAGGTGTGCTGGTACCCTCCTGGGGTAGTCGATCGTTATTTAATTCCGCTACCATGTTGATGGAGGGTGGGGGGGATTTGGGCCTCCGGCCACCTGCACTCACCAGACGAAACGCGGAAGCGGAGCTTCCACTTCACGCCGGTATTCTGTGAGGTCGTTGTACCACCCCGGTTTGAGCCGGCCCATACGTGCAACAGCAAAGCTGCCGCGTGGCTCTACCACTGTTTTCTACATCACATGAAACATAGCAGCATTATGCTTCTATTTTACGTTGTTATTCTGTAAGAATGACGCCCTTCACTAGTCGAGCTGAGTTATTCTTGTTGTAGTCATTATATTGCTATAGTTTGGCTTCACTGCGTCGAAATTCGCACTCTCATATAGAACTTGTTTGCACAGAACTGCACTAACGAACAAACAACTACTGTCGTGTTCACGAATGTATCGACATCGCTTTGATGTTGCGTTGAAAAAGCAATTTCATTATCATTTGTAGCCGAGAAAATATGACTTTGTTTCTTTTTTCTGAAAATAACACTGAACGTGTCTAGACAAAAAAAATTCTACTTCATATTTTAGTAAGTTGAACATGTACGCAAGAAATATTAGCTACTTTTACGTGGTACAGCCACGATGCAGCGTCAATCGAATCCAATGGGTCAACTCCACTGGGAAGGGTCTATTCTTACACATAATATCGTAGTAAATATCTATTTGCCAATACATATTGTTGAAAATAGTCTTACACCATATGTTGCCCTATAGGGGTTTTGACACAGTTACTACTTCGCATGCGGGGTGAACCCGCAGTTTGCCCACACGATTGTAAAGCGTGTTTGGGGTTTCCCTCTGTTGCCATTTATGACACCCACGCGACGATGTAGCGTAGTGGATATTCTTACACCGCCACTACACGGTCAAGTAATCTAGTGGGTTACTCTTGCCTTAACTAAATGTTAAGCTGATTATTTACAATAGTACCCGGATGACCGAGCTTTGCTCGGTTTTTTTTAAAGTTACATTTAGATACAAATTATATGAATAATATTTTTTGATCTTATTGACATAATAGAAAAAACTGAACTGGTTAATTGAATGAAAATCATGAGTGCAATTAGTTTAATTAATATTTTTCTTATTTTTAAAAATTACCAAAAAAAAGGGCTCGAAATAATAGATTTTCTCACAAAAGAAGGGAATTTGAAAAAAAAAAGGAAAAAAAAGTCGGACCCAAGACGGGACGTGAACCACGGAACTCCGATATCACGCCCGACCGACATCCCACCTGAGCTATTACGATCGTTAGTAATGTTTCAAAATTTACGTTCTTATATTGTAGCAGTTTTTTATTGCCTGAAAACATGGACAAAAAGACATTTTCTAAAAATAAATCCTAGCTAGATCAATTTATTGCCCCCGAAAGTCCCTGGACACTAAATTTTATGAAAATCGTTGGAGCCGTTTCCGAGCTTCCGATTATATATATATATATATATTTTTTTTTTTTTTTTCAAGAATTTCTCGTTTAAAGGTATAGGATTAAGATCCGTTAGTAGATCACATAGGTGTATGTCATAAAGTTTCACTGTACACGATCAAGCTATGTTCGGCAGTACCATGTTCTTATTAACAATCCGAACAGTAAAAAACTGCGGTGGCCAACCTGCCTGCCAAGCGTGACAACTTTGGCACAATCTCTCCTATGAGGAAATCTAGTTATTTTGGAAGACTATGTTCAGCTGTGGACTTTTATAAGTTGTGATGCTAATGGTAGACTACTAGATTTATTTTTATAACAATGTAAATGATTATACGTAAGTGGTAGCCTCGTCGTACGTACAGGGTCAACACTAACGAACTGATATTTGCTGTGAAGTAGACGCGTGTATCGACTATATCGCATTTGACGAGTCGCTAAATAAATCGTGTTATTTGACACTTGCTACGTAAACCAATATTGATTGAACTGTTATTAACTTTAGATTGCACTTATACTTTATGAAGTTAGTCTTACAAATAAGTTGTTATTACTAGATTTACTTTAAATATTGTATGTCATAAGGCTTATATAATTCATAAGAGGAGTTGTTGTCCAATTTCTTCGTTATCAAGAAAAATGTCAGGGTCGCGCTTGTACTTCGGGGGCGTGAAGTAACTGCTGGCTTGTGTTGCGCTGGCGCACACCGTACCATCGCCAGCTGGTGGTGAAGTACGGAAATAAACGTTTCCACTTGACCGAACGGGTCTTGACTCGATACGATGTACTTTGATGTCCGCCATTGCGTAGTGCCACCGCACTACAAAAGTCAGCAAAGAGAAGACCACGATGTTATGTGTGTTTTATTTTATTTATACGGATTTTTAATTTTTTTTAATTAAACACATGTAGTTTTATATTTCAACACGTCTTAGGCGTTACACACACAGTAAAACCAATTGTTGTGGTGTGTTACGTAACCGTGTGTTACGTGTCCGTGTGTTACGTAATTACACGCGCCCAATAATAAATTTTGACTTTTTTTTGCTATCGAGGTAGAATTTTTATATGAAATCAGTCTTTACTGACATTTATGTAAGAAACAAAAAATAAGTTTTCTTTTAATCAGAACAAAAAACTTTATTGTTATACGTAAAATCTACGAAAAATCAACCTTTTTTTAGAATAAGGCTGACAAACGAGCACACAGTCCTGATGGTAAATGGTTGCTGTGGCCCATAGACATCTACATCTATCCTCGATTACGAATCAAAATGCAAATGCGTTGAGCCATAATATAGCCGCAACATGATTTTATAATGGTAAGTATGCCCCATCAGTTGTATCGTATACACACTATGTACCTTAGTTTGACAAACAACAGGTGTCAGAAATAATATAAAGTACTGAAAAAAAAGAAAATTGAGAATTAATTGAATGTGAAAAATGAACTGAATGTTAGCTTACGTACAAGCTTGCAGTAGATTAAACATGGCAATGACGTTTTGTCTTTTGTTATTTTCACGGTCGTAGCTCTCGCATTCGTTTAGCAAGGTACTCTTTCGACTTATTGCATTCCTTTCGATACAAAAGTTCAAATAAAACAACGGCTCGGTTGTGAACTGAACTATTTATCTTTTCATACCTGCATCTTTATGATAATACGACACAGCATATCTGTAAATGACCTGGTGTTGCGGACGTTCATAGGCGACTGTGTTCAAATACCTTCAGGAGAGTCTATGCTCGTTCGCCTGCTTTTCAATAAAAACAAAAAACAAAATGGCCTGCCATTACACTGACTTTCTCCTATTCATATGGGATCACAGCAGTGCACGCACTGATGGCGGGCGGTAGAAACAATTGAGAGCGCGGTACCGATCCAAACGGACCCCTGGGCTGAAAAGGTGCCCTACGAATCAGAAGAGCACCTTAATTTATATACCGAGTAAAATCAATTACAAGTAGTGTTATGTAATAGTAAATCGTTTTGGTGGTTTTAAGCGATCGGACCATCTCAGATATTGAGAGGCAGATCATCCTTGAAGTCATAATATGTGGAATCAGCTGGGATAGCTGGTAAGCCCCTCTCTCGCTGGAAGTAACCAAAGTGAGAGAGGGTTTTACCAGCTATCCCCGCTTGCGGTCTTAACGAAGACCCCGACCAGAGGCCGATAGTGCAGCCTCGTTGCCGACGAATTAGTGCCAGGAGAATGCCTTGTAATCTGCGGTGAGTCGAGAAGAAGGCAAGTAATCTGCGAGAGTGCCGTGAAGTAGAGGCGAGCAGTGAGGCTCAGAGCTGTGCCGAGTACTGTATAGCGCAGATAGCAGCTTGAAGGAACAGGAAGCATTATTATTCCAGTGCTGCGATGAACCTTGTGAATCTAGATCGTTTGCAGGATATGAAGACTGCAGATGATATCTGCTAGGGAGCGAATGGGTGGGGTTATTCTATGACGATGATGAAGCTTGAAGTTTCCGAAGGTTGTTGGTTGCGTGTTCAGATCACGTCGGGGTCACAACTGTGGCCGTGGAAGGAAAAGGGAAGATCTCCCGTCAGGCAAGGTGTTCTGCCCGGGGAGCGGCCAACGCTACGTGTGATAGTTCGGAGATGTTCTATATATTATACTGTTTATGATTCGGTATTTTGATAGCGTGATTTAGGCTCCGGTGTGTTTCGCTTGCGGCGCGACGATAGCACCGCCACAATGGTAAAGCCGTACTGTAGCCATAGTAGTAGCAAGAATTGGTCGGCTCAACCAGAGAAGAATCACGCTCTCAAATAATACCTACGTAAAAGCTTAATACAGCAGCCTAATACCTCTGTGTTTCACATATGGTGATTGTAGAGAACCAGAAACCCCTTTTTACTGTATACAAGGTATTCCATCCTAGTCCTCAGAGGTAACAACGCATCTTCCTTATTTTATTCGTATTTGATAGATGTTAATGTCTCTATGTCCCCCATTTACTATTAGATGGACCTGTTGTGTGCTCGTTTGCTACTTTTATTCTTTAAAAACACCTTTACAAAAATACTATAAATTAGGTACAACAATATTCTGATCAATATAATATGATTTATCAAAACACTTTCTTTGTACTGTTTTTGTGGAGGAATGAAGAATATCAGTTAGTAGTTAGTAGTCAGTAATTTTTATTTTACATATTTATATTTCTGAAGATGTTATATAGATTTTAAATTTTAAATTTCATCATGGTGAGTACTTGAATACATATTTTCTCATCAACAAATTACGTCCTTAATCCCTACTACTCGTAGATCACACGTATACTCTCCATACATAATAAGAAATACTAATAATGTTAGTATTTAGTACACTATTGCGTGCGTGCGGGCGTGCATTCGTGCAGGCATGCATGCGTGGGTGCGTGGCGAAAAGATACAAAAGAAATTCGAAAAAGGAAGAGAAGAGAATGAAATGTAGGGAATTGGAATGGACTGGAGCAGAGTGGAGTGGAATGGAGCGGAATGGAGAGGAGTAGAGCGGAGCGGAGTGGAGTGAACTGGAGTGGAATGGAGTTGAGTAGAACGTAACGTCACAAAAGGAAATAAAATAAACTAAATTGAATAGTAACTTTATTCAATGTAGACTTTACCCCTACTTAATAGTTGTTGACATTATTTTTAATAAAAGAGATATAGGCAATTTACCCCCTTTTTTACGTGTTAGAAATAACTAACCAAGCCAATTGATTGGAATTAGTGGTATGCTGATTACAAAGGAGGATGAACCGCCGAGGATCTTGTTATCCGATGGTGGAAGGAAGTCCAGTAATTGATTCATGTTACGATCTTCAACGTTCTTATTTAATGATATCTTATATTTACACGAACACTACACATTGATTAAAACTACTTTTACCGAATTTATCGCGTTTAATTTTAATTTTAATTATTTACGAGAGTTAGAGGCAAATAATTCATAACCTTTCCTAGATGTGTTAGTCATCCGAAATCCTAACAACACCGTAGGTCAAACCATGTATTGAAAAAAGACTCATACAAATCGATATTTAAACGGTGAATCTCACCACCATCCTTCACAGTTAGCTACCGTGGGAAAATCTTTGTACAGAGAGCACGAGAGATCTGTGACAGCAAACACCTGGCCGCCGAGCTTCAGCACGTCAAGCAAGTTCTGCACGACAACAAGCTTCGGGTTCCGCGTCTACGTCACAGTGACCGAGTGAAGCCGGCCACAGTCGAGCGTGTGCCTGCTGTACTACCATTTGTCAGAGGTGTCACAGAAAAGATTGCCTACATCTTGAAGCGAGCTTCTATTAGAACATTCCACAAGCCGCCGAAGAAGATTAGTCAGTTCCTACCATCCGTCAAGTGTCATATTCCTCTACAAGATGCAGGAGTGTACAAGCTTGATTGTGAATATGGTCTCTTTTATATAGGACAAACAAAAAGATCAATTAGAACCCGCATAAAAGAACATATAGCTGATGTGAAGCATCAACGTTCCGGGAAGTCTGCAGTTTGTGATCATACCATAGACGGCCATTACATCACATCAGCTATTACATCAGATTTGATAGACCACAAATCCTCGCGAAAGAACACCGATTCCCACCAAGGATGATACGTGAGGCTATTGAAATTAAAAAAACATCCTAATTTCAATAGAGAAGGAGGCTGGATACTACCACCTGCTTGGGACCCTATAATCAATAAAATTAAAACTAAACCCAAGCACACCACTGCAAGACCTCAAGACATAGTCAGTTCATTTTGCATAGATCGGACCATAAACAATAAATAAAAAGCTGAAGGTACTCCGGGTTTAACAATGACATCGGGACGTCAGTCACCTCAGTCCCCGTGACCATGGGTACTGGAAAGCACCCGAAACGTCAGGAATTAAAAATAAAAATAATTAAAATTAAACGCGATAAAATCCGTAAAAGTAGTCCCCTCTTATTACTTAGGAGCGAAAACGCATACACATTTTGATAGTTTTAGATTAACTGTTACGTTATCAGTCGTACTTCTACACTAATAATAAATAGTAATAGTTATTTTCTTTTCAAGAATAATATTAAGGAGACGTCACTACCTACTTAAGAAGTTATTAAATTACGTAGAAATTATTTTACTTTTTTTAGTTTTTTAGTCACTTTTTACTATTGAAGTATTATTTACAAAAAAATAGTCACTATTTTCTCAACTATTCCGGCAAGTTAACTCCTTTTCATTAGCAATTGCTGACGGTTTATAATTCTCTCACGGCGTTTCTAAATTAATTGTGTCCTGTAGAGTTTAACCGTGCCAGCGACTGAGTTGGCTGATATTTTGCTTTCATTTAATTTTTATTTCACTGATATGAATAATTATGCCCGTGTTATCGGTTTCCTATATTTCCTTTTTTTCATAGAATAAGGGTTACAAACGTGCACACAGTCCACTTAATGGTAAATGGATGATGTGGCCCGTAGACATCTACTTCTATCTACGGTTAAGAACTTAAGGACTAAAACAGTATTCTGGTTACCAGTAAAAAGCGTCTCTGGTTTTCTACACTCACTGTATGAAACACAGCAGCAACTTTACGGTGGTATTATGTGAGAATGTGGTTCTCTCCCAGTCGACTCAACCCATTTGTGCTACGACCAATACAATATAGCTGCTGCATGGCTCTACCTCGTGTGAAATTCTATTTATAATCAAATTTAGACAAACCTTAAAATTACAGGTGTAACTGTTCTAACTATAGCCATATACAAGTAATTCAATTAGTGCGTAAACAAATTATAGCCTTAGTGTTGTCGTTATTATTTTAGGAACCTACATAAGCCATTTTTGCAAAGTCAACTACGTTTTTAAAGACGAATTTAGTTCGCATTATTTTATATTTCGCATATGTATATATTTCATCATAAGTGATCATCTCAGAGTTAGTAATTACAGTTTGTCCACATTATCAGTACTGAGAGGTGGCAATGCATCTAAGACTTTCTTTGTTTAAAGTTGGTTGCAGCTGTCTCTAAATCTCGGCACCTGGCTCTTATATAAATTTATGAAATCTGTTCTTAATCCAATTAAGTACCATTTCTATTATTTTTGTGGGCAAGGACATATATATTATGTCTTGTCATTCTTGTACGCACTTGTTTGTGACGATAGTGTTAGAAAAAATTGTGATGAAAAGATGTTAACCAAAATTCGTAATTATGTTATTTAAAATGTTAAATAGAGTAACAAACAGACAGAGAGAGGTGTACTAGATGTCGCGTTGTTTTCTCTATTTGGTACTATGAGTGAACCTCGCGCTTGTGTGCGTTCACTTCGAGACGCTTGTATGTAACTTCCGTAGTGCCTCTTCATATGAAAGGGATTTACTGCTACAGAAGAAAGGAGCAAGGTATAACGAATGATGTATCTTACACGTTATGTTCTGGGACTCCGCAATAGATTGCCTCATAGGCGATATTTGCCATAGTTGTCACGCTTGACAGGTGGGTTAACAATGGCAGTTTTAGTTTTATTTTTTGATGTTTGATAAAAAACGCTGCCCATCCCCTGGTTTATTTCCCTTTGTCGCATCTTACACACGCACGAGACAATGTGGAGCAGTGAATATTCTTACACGGCCACAACACGATCGAGTGAGTAGAAGTTATTACCTGGAATTATGGTCACATTTCCTTGTGATAATTAAGTGACACGTGGCATTATCACTAGTAATTGGATTTTTAAAGGTTCCTATTCTTATAAAATCATTTATTGAGACAATTATGTTACTAGGGTAACTTAACTTATATGTAAGTCTACTATTTATTGTTTTTTATATACAATTGAAGGGATATTTCCTTATTTATTTTAAATTTCTGTTGCATGTCTCTATAAAATAGGATACAAAGGGCGGATTTATGTCTAAAAGTATTCTCTATTAGTCAACACTTGGAGTCGTGAGAATATAACGTAGGTGTAGAAATTAAATACACAAATACATAGGACGTTGCCTTTGACGGGCACGCGCATCGGCTAAGCGAAGCAACAAATATTCGATTTGCAAATGGAAATATATTAAGTAAATTTATTTTTGTTTTAGTTGAATTTTCTGAAACAGAGTTATTTCTATACGTTTTAATATCGATTCTAATAACGCAATTAACTGGAACCACAGGGTTTTTACATATATATTATTACTATTTTTATATATTATTTTATTATTTATGTGATTTGTATATATTTATGCATATATACAAAAATACATTGATAATGATCTAATTTTATTTATATTGAAGTCGGTTGCACAACGTTTTTAACTTTACCAATTGTTATTAGTTCAGCTCCCGTGGAGTGGCGGTAGAACATCCACTACCATATATTGTCCCGTGGGTGCCGTAAGAGACGACAGAGGAAAATAACCCAAAAGATAGGCAACAGCGTCTTGCAAATAACAACAGAAAATTAAAACCTACGGTTGCCAACCCCCCTGCCTAACATGGAAACTATGAGGAAAAAAATTGGCTTTATGAAACTTCAATAGCGCGAACTCGCGTCAAAATTTGTTTAAGGACTGTTTTTTACAAGTTTTTATTTAACTTGCAATGCTTGTTTGTTTGTTTGTTTACGTCATATCTTGCAACAGGAATTTAAATTATCCTTAACCGATTGAGCCGAAATTCTGCGTATATGTTTAGTTTGGATGACAATGCATGATTAGCTTTGTGACGTTATTCTATTTTTATTTTATTTTATTTTTATGTAATGGAAAACCAACAGCTTACAAATCTTAATTAAACAACATGTTAAATTTACAAGAAGCCAATAACAGGTTCTCACTAATAGAAATACACTAACATAATCTTTCGTCGTTTAAAGGTCATAGCACAATTATGAGCAACCAATCCAGCCAGGATGTCTATCACCTCAGTCCCCCGTGACCATGGGCGCTGGAAAGCACACGAAATGTCGGGAATTATAATCAAGAAAATTAAACACGATAAAATCCGTAAAAGTAATTTTATTCAACACATTCACTTATTTCGAGAAAAATAATTAATGTTTGTAATACAATAGCATAGTTGTTGGCAGATATCTTTTTCTGTCTAGGAATTTGTCTGAAGGGTACCAGCTTCTTTCCTGTTCCGGCCACCAAGCACAGTGCGTACACTGCTGTGTTCCAATCTCAAGGATATATATGCTAGAATAATTACAGGTTGTGAGGAATTTCGTCTTAGTGTTCAAAGGTAATAACGCATTTGTATTCTTTTTTGTTTGCAATTGGTAGCAACTGGCTATAGACCGCAATAGCCACTTACCATCCGGTAAACTGTAAATACGTTTGTCACTTCAGTTTTATGAAAAAAAAATTGATTTCCTGTTTAACAATTTAACATTTTAATTATGTTTCAAAATAAGTTTAAAAATAGGTTTACGACATTACAAGCGTTGAACGGTGGAATTGAATACACGACTTTTTAAGTTTGTCGTCCCCAACCTAACCATCTCTATGGTACTGGCGATTCTGAAAATATAAAGTTTTGTACTATTAATAGCCACTCTTTCATTTATATATCATAACCAATTGGAGTTGGATGTAAATTTAAACAAAACCCTTTTATTAGAAATAGTTTGAGTCGCCTTTAATATAATAATAATATAATAATTTCACAACTATCACAAACGCCATCTAGTCCCAAGAAGAGAGGTGGGAAGCACTGAAAACAACTTATATATTTCTAAATATTTTGCTTTGCTTGCTTTAACTGTCATATTAACTTTTAATAATCAGACTATTGGAAAATCTTTATAAACTCCCAGTTGATAGTTTTTTCTTTGGTTATGGACTCGTACTTAAATTCAAGCACGCACCAAAACTCCCCAGTAGATATTTATACCAATAAAATAAAACCAATATTTTCTTTTCAATTTAGTTTTGTTATACCTACTCTTTAAGAGTTTTTTTTAACAGTTTTACCTATAAATAAATTTTAACCTTATATCGATTCACACTTTCATACAGCGCACTTCAATTCAATTCAAATTTAGAAGTAAAATTTGTATTTCAAATCTGCCCGGATTACGGGTACGTCACCACAGCGTCTTATTTGGGATTCAAATGTCCCCGCCGGTAGGTTGTACATTACCGTCAAATGTATATCAGTTTGTAAGTCAATTCGTAAAGTTAAAAATACACAGTCTGCACCAACTTTGACCACGCAGGGTCACCGAGCAAAAAACATGTAGATGTATTTTTTCTTTCGTCAACAGTAATCGTTTGTTCGTTTTTTAAAGAAAAAGGGCAAACGAGCATGCAGCTCACCTGAATGTATGACGAAAGTTTTATACATGACCTTTATCATTATCTGCCTTCATCAGTCCACTGCTGAACATAGGCCACTCCTAAGGCGTAGCATTTTGTGAATTATAGCCTGATCTTTGGCTACTCGCACCAGATTTCTGCCGGCGTTCTTATACAGATCGTCGCTCTATCTCGTTCCACACTACTTTTACTTCTCTGTTACACGTATACTCTCACGTTTACTTCTTCTGCGATAGTCGTGGCCATTACCTTAAGAAGAAGAATTGAAAAGAAGGAAGATTATATAATGGTTCCCTATTGGATTTCTTCACTTCAAGCCTTAACCACTAGAGAAACCTTTGATAAGCAACTTTGAGTATGTGGAGTCTTCAATGTCCACGTTTCGTTACTATAGGTAAGTACAGGACGCACTAGTTGAAAACTGTCCTCAGATTTTGTGAGTATTCCGACGGGAAAACCAGACGGAGTTTTCTAAATATCCCAATTCTCTTCATCTATCCTTGATTTGGAAACAAAATTCAGACGAGAATCTGAGAAATAAGACAAAATCTAAATATCGTCACTTATGATACTCTAAGGATAGAAGGAAACCGGTGCTTGCAAATATTTTTAGTAAGCGGTTTTTAAATCTAAATTTAACAAAAATGTTGACTTTCGCTTTATCCAATTCCAAAAACTTTTAAGATGCCTCTTATGGTACCCAGAGGAGGAAATTTGAAATTTCTAATATACATTTCTATTTGAAGGATCTGTATTAAGCTATTGCATAGCTTCTATCGCGGGCCTTGAGCGCGGGGACCGAATCCAGAAATTCCGTAACGAAAAAAAACCTCACGCTCCCCACTCCGACGGGCACGGAGGTGCATAGATAAATAAATGTGTAGCAAGACGGAGGTGTGGCGTTGAAAGCCGTGCATCGTCTAACGTCGTTTCAGTTCGGCAGACTTCGGCACTCGGCAGAGTTCGGCACGGTGTTTGTGTGCGTGCGACTAGACGTATGCGTGTACACTAGCTGCTAACTCAATGATAAAAATTCCTGAATAACCTACATGTATTGTAAGATATTATAAATATTTTAAACAATATTAACTTCTCATTTATTCAATAAGAGAAAAAAAAATTGTTTTCTTATCGTTCACCACGCTCAAAAAGTGTAACTTGATTTAATATCAAACACTTAACTGCATAAATAATATAAATAAATAATTATGATTGCATAAGTTGATAAAAATGCTATGCAATTTGCTTTACCGCGGCAGTCACCGAGTGCCACACGTATTTTTTTTATTATTATTAAAATATCTCAAAAATATCAAAGTTAAGCGTTTAAAGTTTTAACATCACATAGCATTGTTACCGACTAAAACTTTAATTTGGTAAACAGTTCGATTAAGTTAAGAAGACAATAAACACAATTCTTTGTATACAGGGACAGCGATTATTCGTATAAATTATTATATTCATTCAGTTAGTCAATACAACCTAATTAATCCAGTTGGCAACGCTGCAATTGTTTTTTTTAGTTACATGTCTGGTTAACGCCAATATGGCGGTAACCCGCCAAAAATAAAAATCTTTAGTACCTAATTGATACTATTTGGTACCTATATAGAATAATTAAAAGATACTTAATAAAACAAATTGTTTATTTTCCAAAATTTATAACACGTAGTTTTATGTCATCTCACATAAATGTTATTTATTTATTTATTATATATATTCTATTATTAGCTTGTAATAAAAGATAATAGGCGATAAAGATATAGTAAGAAAACCAAGGAAATTTAAATAGATTAGAACTTTTTAGCATCAAATCTCATAAATAAACTTTTAACACCTTGCAGATTAGTACTAACAGAGTGTTAAGGCGACCGCTTATCTTGCCTTAAAATACTTATACATATAACGTGAACACTGGGTTCGGTCCCTGCAAGAAATTCGTTAATTACATTTTTAGCTGCTGATTTAGGATTGCATTTTTCGGCGGTGAAGTAAAATGACGTGAGGAAACCTGCTAGTCTGGGGAATTAAAAACAAAAACGTTGGCTTGTAAAGTTGCTTCCTTGGTCTTCTTTCGTTTGTATTTGATTAGAGGTATATGTGGGATACAATGAGCAGGAAGTAGAGAGAAAAGTCAACATCACCTGGAAGACATTTTGGAGCCTAAAAGAAATTCTAAAAAGCGACTTGCCCATAAGGCTGAAAAGCAAAGTCATGAACAACTGCCTACTCCCCTCACTAACATACGCCTGTCAAACCTGGAAATTTACTAGGAAAATAAAAAATAAGATCATAACAAGTCAAAGAAGTATGGAAAGAAGCATTCTGAAGATTAAGAAGATCAAAAAAATCCGCCATACTGCCATAAGACAGAAAACTAAAGCCATCGACGCTCTCAGCTACTCACAGAAACTAAAATGGCGATGGGCCGGACATATAGCCAGACTTACTGACAATCGCTGGACCATAAAGACAACATCATGGTTAGGACCATCAGGCCAAAGAAAAAGGGGTAGACCAATCGCGCGCTGGAAAGACGACATTACAAAAATAGCAGGTACCCTATTGGATACGAGTAGCAGAGGACAGAAAACATTGGTCATCTCTGGAGGAGGCCTTTACCCTCCGTTAATGAGGGGTTCTTGCAATCGTACACATACACCAAAAAAAAAAAACTAATTCTACACTGTGTGCGAATTTTAGAAAAGTTTAATGTTTAAAATATTATCAGAATTTATTGAAACTTTTAAAATGCATTCTTATAATGGTCTACAACTACTAGAAGTAAGGAGTAATTTATTGCAATTAATTAATGAAATTGTAAGTCTATTATAAATCTTGTTCTATTACGAGCACATAAATATCAATAGTGATACTTACCGAAATACTAAGTTTTGTAACACTGGGTCCAATAATTTTTGCATGCACATGCACACTGTTTCAAACTGTAAATCTGTATTATGAAGCAAGAAATAAAAGGCTTTTTATTGTTTTTTTTTTTTTTTATTTATTTTATTTATATGTGGGATACAGTGGCAACCATCTGGTCGTTTATCGTTCTTAATAAAAAAAGTCAAATTCTTGGGGGCAAACACCTCTTTAAAAATGTGGTAGTCCGAAACTTGCCCCCTTTCATTTTTATTCTATGTACGTGTAGAAGCAAATACGGTAATAATAATATGGTCAAACAATGCTACAGTTATATTACGGCTGTAGCACGACTGGGTCGGCTCGACTGGGGAAGGACTAAGCTCTCACAGACTACCAGCGAAAAATAGCAGTTTAGCTGCAGCATGACTCTATGAAAACGAACGCTTCCCGTACCCTGTGTACCTTACTTGCGTCACCATTCTAATTGCTATATTGTTACATGTTACTTAGAAACAAAATAAACGTGTAGTACTACAGTCTACGTATGTATTTATCACAAAACCAACGATATGTTTAAAAAAAGTATTTCAACCAAAAGTTTGCAAATCAATTCGTACAATAATCGTTCATGCTCGTGTGTACCACAAATAAATATAATCCTCTATTCTATTGTAAGTAATGTGTTGGTTTCGTACAAAACATTTTATTTTATTAGAATAATATTTACGATAATGCCTAGGTATGCAGACGAGCTAGACGATGCGGACAAAAGCGTGGCGAACTTATTTATAATACAAAAATTTGTTATATAAATAAGACAACACATCTGCATTTTGATTTTTAATCGAGGATGGATGTGGACTGCGTTACCTGTGTGCTAGTTTTGCAACCTTACACTATTTGTAAAAAATGGATTCTTTAAGATGACTGTAGATATCTTAAGATGCGATATCCTTCAAAAAGTTAGATCTAATAACACATTTAGAATAAATGTTTACCTTAAAATTCGTTTAAATAAATGCCAAAGACTGTCATCGTCATCATCATTACAGCCCTTCACAAGTCCACTGCTGAACATACTCGTAGGCCTCCCCCAAGTAACGCCACAAAGCACGGTCCTGAGCCACCTGCATTCATCGACTTCCTGCATATCTTACCAGGTCGTCACTCCATCTGCCAAAGACTGTACTTTAAACCAATTATGAAATCTTTTAACTTTCTCTTTTTATTTATTTTGATGATAAATTCAGTAAAGAAAGTTTGCTTTGAGCAACTTAGTTACAAGCATACATAAATAATTTTCGCCTCACGTTTGTCCTTTGATTAGATATTTCCAAGGGTCGTACTTTCAAGTTTTAACTGAACCCGGTTAGATGTCTGTAGATTTTCTTTTCATTCATTCATTCATTACAGCCTTTCACAGGTCCACTGCTGAACATAGGCCTCCCCCAAGTAATGCCACAAAGCTCGGTCCTGAGCCACCTGCATCCATCGACTTCCTGCATATCTTACCAGGTTGTCACTCTATCTAGTGAGGGGTCGCCCTACACTACGCCTACCGGTACGAGGCTGCCACTCGAGAACCTTTCTTCCTCATCGGTTATCGGTTCTTCGAGTATGGCCTTGCCACTTCAGCTTACTAATCCGTTGGACTATGTCGGTCACTTTGGTTTTACTGCGGATATCCTCATTTCTGAGTCTATCACGCAGAGAAACTCCGAGCATAGCCC
>CAJQZP010000522.1:0-89887 GCA_907164705.1 Parnassius apollo | reverse complement strand
TGGGGCAGTGGATACTCTTACACCGTCACTACACGGTTAGTGTTGTTTATTATAATTAAATAAAAGTATTACTTTATTGAAGTAAAACTTCTTTACGCTCGCTTGATTTGGGGAGTAAGCTGGCGAACGCGTGACGAATATGTTACAAAAAGTGTGATCGGGCGAGGCGATCGGGAGTTGAGTGAGGGATATAAGCAAGAGAGAGCAGTGCACGCTTCGCGTACACCTAATCCGTCATCGGCCGAAGTTTGCTCAGGCGATGACGGCCGAAATAGGAGGATCGAATCAAACACTTGTAAAACAAAGAGAGCGCTTGTTACACAAACACGATGGTTATCGTCCGATAACGCAAGAAAACGGCCGATCAACCGTCGAGTCCGAACTTATTGGGATTTCTTCCGACTACCGGTGTCTAGAGTGCAAATTAAGTGTATTTATTGTTTAATTTAAATATTTTGTCTTTATTTTGTTGTTTCTGTCAGTGTTGTTATCCACCTAAACGACTATGGATAGTGAAAATATAAAAATAGAAAAGAATACTGGTGTAAACGTCCCGTTGAGTGCTTAACAGAATTAATACTGTAAGCTGCGCGTAAATTTTCTTTCTCTCTCTCATAGCCAGTTAATTTTATGAATTATTATTTTATTCAATACGTTAAATATTCTACGTTTGAAGTGAATAAAATTGTAAATTCATTTTAAATTTCATGTTTAGTGAATTTTCGGGTAAATAATAACAAACTACGGAAAGAAGCCGATAATACATTTAAGTATTTGTAGAAAATTGATGTATGTATAATATACACGCAAATATTATACATGTATACATATATAAACATCTATATATATATATATATATATATATATATATATATATATATAGCTGGAGCTAAAGAAGTTTTACTTTAGTCGTGTGGTCATAAGCTTACACGTTCTTTTTTTATTTTAGAATTAATCCGCCGTGCTGCCTCAGTGCCTGTTGGCTTTACGTGTCTTCAAAACACTTAAGTTCATCAGATTAATGAATTGCAATTAACAATTATTAAAAAAAACGAACTGATAAAAACATCAAGGGCATTGATAAAAACCACTGAGTCTTGTTGACATTGCCTAGTCCTCATCTAACGGTCATCTTTAATATATAGATAGCAGGTTTGAATTTTTACTAAGATCATAAGCACCAGTCATAATTTTAAAAAAAAGTAGTTCCACGCAGCAGCTATATTATGGTTGTAGCACAAATGGGTCGGCTCGAACGAGGCAGGACCACTCTATCACAGAATATCAGCATTAAATAGCCGCTTAAGGCTGCTGTGTTTCTTATGGTGAGGGTAGAGAAGCAGTGACCCTTTTATTATTTGAAATATTCCATCTAAGTTCTCAGGCGTGAAAATGCAACTTCAATTTTGTACCTAAACGACGACAAATGTATATGTCCATGGGGCACGGCATCCACTTACCACCAGGTGGACTGAGTGCTCGTTTGTCACCCTTTTTCAAAAAAAAGTATGAATGTCGTATGTATGTACATATGTCTGGATATTCTCTATCACTACCTGGAGATCAAATAAATCAGATTTTATATTTTGAGGGTCCACACTAGTTGCGAATACGTCGTAAAATTTAAATGTAATTGATATTTTATTCATCGATGTTTTTCCGCTCCGTGCCTCTTGTAGAGAACTGGAGAGTGGGGACTATTTACATGTATTGTACTTTAATATTCGTAATCGTAATAAATGTCACGTCACCTTTTTAGATGACTTCAATAAGAAAAGTTTCTAATTTTTTTGCATTTAAATGATACAAATGTGACACTGAAAGTTCTTAGAAAATAAAATAACTGAACCAACTGGCAAGTTATTAGATTTATTATATCTATTCAAATTAGCGTCCACTTTCATCAATACATCGCTGCATCCGATGGAACCACTGAGAAAAGCACTTTACCCACTCGTCCTTAGGGGTCTCTTCTTCCTTGAGAACCTTCTTTTGAAACTGCTACCTCGGCGTCCATAAAACGTTTTCTCGAAGTTTTTCTTTTATTTTCGGAACTAAATGAAAGTGCAAGGTGCGGGGTCGGCGCTATAGGATGGGTGACCCTGTAATACATAACGACCTATCCTTCCGAAGAACGAGGCCACCATCTTTTTTCTCACGCTTCGACCTCCCTTCACTTTAGTTGGCAACTCCTCGGAAGGAAAGACCCAGACAGCAGACTATCTCTTAGTTTCAGGATCATAACAATAAATGCAGCTTTCGTCACCCGTAAGTTTGTTGAACACAGCATTAGAGTCACCTCCGTTAAATCTTTGAACCATTTCGTGACACCAATCAATATGACGGAGTTTTTGGGCCTCTGTCAAATCATGAGGTATTCACCGGGCGCAAAGCTTCCTGACCTCTAAATGTTCATGGAGGATTTTGTTCACTTGACTCATACCGTTGCTTAACTTGTCTGAATCTGCTGATAAGTCACTGTTTTGTCAGTCTATATCACACGCCGCACAACCGTGATGTTATCGTCAGTCATAGCCGTAGAATGCCGTCCCTCACGCAGATCATCGGTGAAATTAGTGCGATCACGTTTAAATTCATTAAACCAGTTGTAAACAGTGGCAAAAGATGGGGCTTTATCGTGAAAGGCCTATCGAAGTCTATCTTATCTTTCTTGTTGACTTAAATTACATCGAAACTTCGAAAGTCATAAAAATCATTGTGCGAAAAATTTCTCGCGTTAATTTCATGCTGACGTGACACAGACAACTTTCAATTTGCCCCCAAGTCGTCAACAAATGACAAATTAATAAAATACATACACATAACATTGGCAAAGACTTCCATTTTCAAAACTATATTTATTTTTTATTACATCGTTTACAAGTGGCCAGTTCTAAAAACTTTTAGTGTCTCCTCGTATATTTGTCAATTGTAAACAGATATAGATGATTCTTTTTTTATTAAATAAGATGAACTTCTTCTACTAATTTTTTTTTGACTTTAAGATTGTGATATTTTTAGTAGAGACGTCCTTACTTGTTTGATTGCTGTTGAAACTCGCTAGAAGGCGTGTTTGAACCTCATCTGCACTATTCGTGACTCAAACGTAATTCTTTTGGTCACCAAATATAATTTTATAGTTGTCGAGTACCAGAAAATATATAAACTCTCTTATTTAGCAAGTTTAAATATTTTATTAAACAAAAACTGTATAAAATCTATTTAAACTACTATTCTAATAGTAGTTTCTAAAGGTAATTTTTAAGTGATTTGTACGACCTTTCATATTGTTAAAATTAATTTAAAAAAAAGTTTCGTTGGATTTCTTGCTTGTTCTTCCCAGGTTGGAGGATTTTGAAATGAAATTTTTTTTTGAGAAGTGAAAAAATATTTTCAATAAGAATTACATGTAACATATTATAATGAATAAAAATATTATTTTCTAGTGTTTTATTACATTTACGCGAACACTACATATTTTCAAATACAAGTTTTTTTACGGATTTTATTAGTGTTTGCGTAAAGATAAGAAATCACTATGTAAACCTGTACAGACTGGTAATTGCAAATAAAGTTCGCCGATTAGAAGATCTAAAGACCAAGATCGCAAGATATCTAACAGACTTAAATTTCTTGAAGAGATGCCGATGAAGAATTTTAAAGTACGTAATGTACATAAATGTTAACGTCTGTCACCAATACAGGTAGTGACAATGTAAGGACATCCGTACAAGCGCCGGTCAAGGGCACTCTTACTTTAGCCCTTCTTTAATTGTAGTAGAATTGTGTGTGTGTGGTGAAATTTTTTATTTTTTTCTGACTCGTTTTTGTATTTTACGAACAATGAACATAACGCCAAATCAAAGATAAAATTAATTTACTGATAGTATCACCCGTTTTATATTTAACTGATATTTCAATTTATTGTCTGCCTCGCTACTCTATTGATGTCATAAGCCCGACTGTAGATCAAGTGGTCCCGGGTCGGGATAAAATCACTTATAAACATAGACATTATTACTTATTGGGTTCTTCTGACAAGAAATTCTAAGTACAGTAGCAGACAAAAAGTGAAATAGGGATTAAAATTTGAAATAGAAAAATTGTCTAAATAAGTTGATTATCCCTACCGCACGCTCAAAGGTCATTTTCCGTTTTCCGTCTCCTCTTGAAACAGATTTTAGCTAAATAACCACATATCAAGTAACAAAACAAAAAATTATTAAATACAATTGCATATGTATATAATACTGAGTAAAATTTCATTCTGATTATAAAATTTGAAATAATTTTACCTTGCTGGCTTAAGGTCCATAAATTTGAAATTTTGTACGTGCGTAAGACAGCATTGAACCGTTTATAAAATATAGGTACTTATAAGCTGTAACGTCCGGAAGTAGGTGGTAAAGGCACGACACCCTTTTAATTCCAGGGGTATGTAGGCATGTAGGTAGTGTGCATCCCATCTAGTCTTTGCCGTGAAATGAAGTTTGTCATTACTTATAGTTTTAAACGAGTTCAAAACAGGTAGAGGTTGTTTATTGGACGCGTATGTTTTTTTATTATGTATGCTCGTCGAAATTTTAGAAATGACTGAGTTGATTTAAGTGATTTTAAATGCTATATAGCCTTTTAAGGCTAATGAGGCCTAAATGGGCTATACATTTGAAGAAAAATGAAAATAAAGTATTTTTATCATGAAAGGCCAATTTTCAGTCGTAAGATAGAAGTGAGCCGTCGAATGAATTGTAACTTGACTAAATATAAAAGTGAAACAATTAAACTACTAGGTTGATCAATAAGTTTTTCTAAAAGGCAATGAAACTAGGATACGTATATTTATGTGAATTGTATTTATTTCTTAACGTTATCGTAACTTTTTACTAAATAATTATAAAACGTTATCTCGCCGTGTGGTTAAAAGTGGTGGCAAATGGTACCTTTACTTTGTGGTAGAACTGCCATTTTGTCTAGAAGTCCGTCAGGGTAGGTACCGCTCCTTATCAATAAATGCTGCCAAATAGCAGTCCTAGCACTGCTGTATTTCGGTCTGAAGGTCATAGTATTGTTACGCGCTCAAGTCGACGATACACTAGCGCCATCTAGTGTCAGGAACGAGAGCGAGGGGAGCATTGTGAAAATGACATCACAAATCACTCAACCGACAGCGCCATCCGAAGAACTAAGTTTCTAGAAAATCTACACTCGCACACTCGTCCCTTTGCGCGCATTTACTTGAATATTCCGGATGTTTCTTTGCTAATTTATATAAATAGGCGCTGCAAGATGCGATCGAGGCAGTGTTGATTTGGCGATACGAGCGAAGTTTCGGAGCGGAATTATGTGAATTAGTGTGTTTAATTATTACTGTTTTAAGTTTTAATTTGTGTAAAGAGAATTAAAGTGTTAATTTAGTTAATTTTATCGGCAATTTTTATTGTCACGAACCTCAAGTTCGTAACAGTATAATTACCAGCTGCGAGACATTCCATCTTAGTCCACAAAGCTGACAACACACTTTCATATTCACACGTGGTCATTTTTTATACATGGTAGAGCCATGCTGCCATATTAGAAGTATTGTTGTAGCATGAATAGGTCGGCTCGACCGGGGAGGGACCACGCTCTCGCAGAATATCAGCGTCAAATAGTAGCTTAATGGTGCTGTATTTCGTATGGTGAGTGTAGAGAACCGGATACCCTTTTTTACTGGCAACGATGCATTCCATCTTAGTCCTCACGGGTGAAAACGCATCTGCATTTTAAACAGTAAACAGTAATTGAGGATAGATGTAGATGACTATGGGCCACAGCAACCACTTAACGTGAGGTGGACTGTGTGCTTTTTTGTCACCTATCCTATAAAAAAAACGGTAGAGCCACGCTGCGGCTATATTATGGTAGAAGTTCGAATGGGTCAACTCGACCAGGGCGGGACCACGTTTAAACTTATTAACATCGTAAAGTAGCAGCTTAATACTGCTATATTTTGTATATTGAGTGTAGAGAACCTGGGGGGCCTAATGGGTCTCCCCTTTTTACTGGACACGGAGCATTCCATTTTATTTCTTATGAGTGACAATACATTTGCAATATGATTCTCAATCGAGGATAAATGTACCAATAGGTGTACTGTGTACTCGTTTGATGCTCTAATTTTATACAAAAAAAAACACATATGTAGCCTTCTTCGTTTGAATTTGGCTGTCGGTCTTCATGGACTGCAGTGGGCACTTATCATCAAGTGATCGCTGAATTGATTTGTCATGTTAGGAATATATTAATATTTGGGATGCGTATTCAGCAGGGATGGGAGATATGATAAGGATATAGAACGACGAGTGAACGCAGGAAATAGAGTAAATGGGACCCTGCACTTTATTGTGGAAACACAGAAAGAATGTGTCAAAAAGGCACGTATGAAAATTCACAATACCCTACTTTAACGTATGGTAGTGAAAATAAGGTGTAGCAGAAGGAGCACGAAAGTGGTACAAACGCAGTAGAAATGCGGTCGTTAAGGAGTATGTTATGGCTGAATGTGAATGACAGGGTGAGAAATTGTGTGATAAGAGAAGAGTGTGGTTTGCAAGATAATGCTGTGACCAGGATTAAGAAAGGAATGCTTCGTTTGTTTGGTCATGTGGAAAGAATGAATTAGGAAAGAGTGACAAAGAAAATTTATGTTGCAGAAGTGAACGCCAAGGTCGGAAAGGGACGTCCTAGGTGAAAGTTTATCGACCAAACTGGCGATATATTGAAAACAGGCCAAATTAGGAGTACCCTTAACGACGAGCTTGTGTGCGTAGGTATATGGATGTGGAGGAAACGAGAGAGAGGTGTGTCAGGATCTTGCCAAATGGAAGTCTGTAGTCTCTGCCTACCCCTCTATGTGACAGGCGAGAGTGTTTATGTATTATGTATATATGTAAAAAAGGCAAAGTATTTTTATAGCTCATGAAAAAAAAACTATACTGACGGGACGAGATGAGGTGATGCATTCACTTACACCATCACCACAACGTAAGATGTACTCGTAGGTGTAACTGTCCAAAAATGTAGTGGATATACTTGCTAGACGATAAGAAACTACTATCCATTAAAATTACTTAAATCAAACTAACATATAAGCATTTTGACAGGATGCTCCGATCGAAGCACTTATCTCGGACGGTAATAAATTTGCTGCAGTCAAACATGGTTCCAACTTGTACTATTATCGTTAAAAGGATGTTTCGTCTTCACTTATGGATTTAAATGATAGAAGTTTTGAGCAAGTTTATTACATCGATCATTATTATAGGAGAACAAGGTTGTCACAAAATGTCAGTGTATGATAAAAGAATATGACGTGATGATGAATGAAATCATTGCTATAACAGCCTATCAGAAGTCCACTAGCCACATAGGTTGCGTATTGTGTAGGGGTGAGGGAATTTGCCATATTTCCCACGCGTGATTTTTAAAAGTACTCTGCGTTCCACTAGCAACACTGGTTACATTACATTATTAATAGTTATTATTATTTTACTAGCAGTTTAAACAACTGATAAAAGCCTGTATCCTATTTCAAATGTGTAATTATTCTAATTTAGTTGTTTACCTAATCTGTTCTTGTATTGGTTAATAGTTTGTGCAGATATCACTTCTGATGACAGCTTGTTCCATGCCTCAATCACTCTTTGGCTGAAAAGGTGCTTGTGTAGGTTATTTTTGTATTTTTGTAGGTTTTACGTAGTAGAGCCGTGCTGCAGTTATTTTTTATATTATTTAATAGTATAGTTGTAGCACGAATGGGTCGGCTCGACCGGAGAGGGACCACACTCTCACAGAATACCAGCATCAAATAGTAGCTTAATGCTGCTGTGTTTCGTATGGTGATTGTAGAGAACCGGAGACCCTTTTTACTTTTTACTTTTTAGAAACGAGGCATTCCATCTTTGTCCTCACGGATGACAACGCATCTGCATTTTGATTCGTAATTAAAGATAGATGTAGATGTCTATGCAGCAAGCACTTATCATCAGGTGGACTGCGCGCTCGTTTGTGATACTATTCTATATAAAAAAATATTATGTGACACTGCTGTAGTCAATTCGAAGTGATGTCCCCTAAGATGTGTGTTTGTTGACTACGGGATTAAAAATTTGTCAAAATTTTCTAGATCATGGTGTCCTTGTATAATTTTATATTTTTTGATCCAAATTCCTCGTTCTCTGCAATCTTTCAGAGTCGTTAGTTTAAGTTTATTCAGCTTTTCCTCATATGGTATGTTTTTCAATTTTCTGGGGACCTTAGAAAATCTGCATTGAATCTTCTCCAATAACTCATTATTATTTGAACACAAGTTTTTGTTAAGATATAAAATTCCGGTTTTAACAAGAGTATTTTTATTCTTTAGATTAACATTATAAAATTACTACTCTTTATAGTTGTTATATTAGAAAAGAACCAACTTTAAATGATTTTGAAGATCATTTCTTCAAGTCGTTATCGAGATATTTTGTAAATACACTACTCGTATTTTATTACTTCTGACATACGATGAAAATTTTCATAATGCGTAACGCAAAATTTAATAAATTCATCGGTCTTATTTATTTGGGTTTCCTCTTTTTATAAATGAGCTTGTATTCAGATATAAGTATAAGAAGTAGTATAAAAACAATAAACCAGAGTTATTGAGAGCATCTAGCGTCTGCTGTATTTTTGTCTACTTAACAAGTCAACCCCAACACAACCGGTCCACTTTGCGTTCGATGTGTGCAAATGTAACCCAACCTGTACCCCGTGTAGTGGTGGCGTTAATGACACTCTTTTGTACCATGAGTACTGTAAGAGGCGTTTCGGTAATGCAAGAGTAATCCAATAGCATTCGATAAATTGCTGTATATCATTACGACTATGCGAGACGTAAAATATATAATCTGACAACAGGAAGCAGTCATAGTTGAGAGCCGTCTGGTACTGCGAATATCAATCCGCCTGATGAGCGTGACGACTAAAGCAAATCCTTCCTTTTCTACAACGGAAGAGTTCTCTGTTCAGCAACGTTAAGACGATGTAGAAGGAGGCACCGATCATATTGTATGAGGAAGGATAAGGATTAGATAAGTGAATTCTGAGGCCCATCATACCTTAAATCTATCAATGATCTACAATCTATTGAATAAAAACAAAAATGTAGATACGTTTTCACCCATTTGCTCTGTGACAGAATGCTTCCTTACCAGTAAAATCAAGTCAAATCAGTTTATTTTGTGAACATAATATAATTTACAAATCTTGATATGTACATAGTAAACTATAAATATGAATATTAGGTAGGTTCCTTATGTCCCGCCAGTAGTTATACAAATTAATAAGTGACACATTCATTACTCACATAATTTTTTTCTCTTCTGATATCAGTTTCTAATTAAAATAATTAAATAATACATTGATAATCAGGAACAATTTTAAGATAATAAAGAGATAGTGTACATATAATAATTATCATAATTTTGTCTAATTGTCATCTAGTATTGGCACATGACATGATAGGTATGTGGTCAATGTAGTTTAATATAATATTATAATGCCAATATGTATCATATCTTTAAATGAATTCTACCATATATAAATATATAAGGAATTCGTCTAAAGAATAATATGCTTCATCTTGTAGTAAATCAAAAAGTTTACGTTTATAATTATTGTCAAAATCTTTAAATTACTACGTATTTTGTTATATACTTTTGGTGCCACTGCATATATACTCTTACTTAAGAAAACAGTTCTACTTGGTACTAAATGAAGCTTATCTCAGCGACGCGACGTTGACTTTCCACGAATTTAGATTTACAAAAATGCTTGTTTCATATATATATATATATATATATATATATATATATATATATATATATATATACTTAATGAGAAAAATGTTAGAATTTTTAAATTTTGAAAATGTGGCTTACACGTATTGATAATTTTTAAACTAGAGATTGCAAGTAGACATTTTTTTGTGCAATGAACACATCGTGAATGTTGGCTGCATTGTCCCAAAATAAACGCTATATCTCAGGATTGAGGCGACATAAAATCGTTTACACTCAAATAGCGTAAAACAGTAGCATTATGCATATGCCGCTTCACGCTGGTATTCTGTGAGAGCGTGCCTTACCCGGACGAGCCGAGTAATTCATGCTGCAGGCTGCAGCCAGGCTTGAAATAGTGGGTACTGGGTATAGTCAAACCACATCACCGTGCCTTCCTACAATTGTGTTTCCCATTTAATTTGGCGTTTACCAGATTCGTTAAACATTTAAAAAAAAACTACATCTGTAATTTATTTCTTCAATATTTAGACACAACATTTGTAACACAGCTCGTATCTCGTAGCGTCAGTTACGCCCGCTATTCAATTACACTTTCGCATAAATCACGTTCCGAATATTGCGATGCACATTTGCTTTTCCTTAACGTCGGTTTTATTTGTCCCTCCAATTTACTTTATTGTATAGCCGTAAGGATTTAACCAGAATTTCGCATATATTTACGTAATATTCGTTTTATTTAAATAATGATGACAAAAAATTACCTGTAATTTAATGCAACGATCAGTTCTTTTTTAAACAAAACCAAAAGAAGTAAAATATAAAAGAAAAAAGATACAAAATTATTATTTTTTTGGAATGTAACTCATGTTGCCTTCTTCGTTTGTTCGTCCATCTTCCAGAAGTACAGAACAACGTTTGCCGGACCAGATGTTATTTCTATAAAAACTGTAAAACAGTTGTACAAAGATGATCTAGTTTAGAAAGTAAATTCTATTTGTAATAAGATAGAATAACGTTAGACCTTTGTAGTTACTGTCCACAAACGACTGTTTTGCGACCGAAGTTTAATTGAGATTTGCAGCCACACCACAACCAACCACAGGTTACTAATTAACTGCAAGAAATAGTTATATAAGTTTGGTTTACGTTCTTTCAAAGTTTTTATAACATACATGTTAGGGTGAGAAACGAACACTCAGTCCACCAGGGAAACATAAAAGTAAATAAAATAAAAAAATACAAAATGATTTCATATATTTACGAGAACACTACACAGTTAGCTGTATGTTGTACATAATACATTAACATGACACATGACGTGAAGCACCAACGCTTAAGGAACTCATACGTTTTTGATCATATCCTAGAGGTACTCACCATTACATCAGGTTTGAACGACCACATATACTCGGGAAAGAACATCAATTCCTACCTAAGATGATGCTTGAGGCTATTGAAATTAAAAGTACCATAATTTCAATAGAGAAGGAGGCTGGGTACTACCACCTGCTTTGGATCCTTTTATTAATAAAATTAAAACTAAAGTCATGCATACCACTGCAAGACTAGACACAGTTAGCTCATGCCACTTAGATCGGTCAAAAAAGTTTATTAAAAAGCTGAAGGTACTCTAGGTTAACATTGAGCTCCGTCCCTCGTGACCATGGGTGCTGCAAAGCACCTGAAACGGCCGGAAATAAAATAAAAGTAAAATAAAGCGGGATAAAATTCCTAAAAATATATTTTCTTAGAAAAATGAGTTTATTAAAAAGTAGAAAAAAGACGAATAATATCTTAAATATAATAAAATACTCTTAAAAACCTGTGCTGCAGCATGAAACTACTAAACTAATGTTTTCTTTTATTTCTCAGACATACAGGTTTCTTTGTGATGCTTTCCTTTACCGACTAGCACATTGTAAATCAGCATTTAAAATAGCAATTAATCATTTTCCATTATTACCGTCAGGAATCGAACCCAAGCTGATTACAATTGTGAAAATAAACTTAATCAAATCTTGTCCATGCACATACATGTCAAATTGGAGTAACTGTCTGTTATATTGAAATATCTGCTTGCTTTGTGCTTTGGATTTGTTTTTTTTTTTACTTGTATATCATTAAGACTGCCTCGTTGGTCTAGTGGTTGTAGTAGTGCGACTGCTGATCATGAGGTCCTGGGTTCCAACCCCAGGTCGGCATAAAATATCAATTATTGAGTTTTTCTGTTAAGAAATTCTCAGTAGCTGCCCGAAGTCAGAAAGTTGGCGGTGTCTCACCCCCGAGCCTCGGAAAGCACGTAAAGCCGTTGGTCCTGCGCCTGATCTCTCTCCGGTCGTGTCGGTTTACCCTCGGACTATGAGAGTGAGGGAATAGAGAGTGCACCTATGGTTGCGCATACACTTGGGCACTATAATCCTGTTCCGCGCCGATGGCTATCCTCTGTTGAGGCAGGCCGCCGTGACGGGAATTCGGTCTGGAGGACATTATCATTAAGACATGAATAAACACTTTTGAAATATTTGTCAGTGTGTGAGTCTGTGTGTGCGGGCGTAACTTCGGATTGGTTAAACCGATTTCAATGAAACATCGCGAACAGGTAGAGAGCAATGCCAGGAGTGATCTAAACTCAGTATGTTTTATCAGAAAAACTTGGAGATTTGGAATTTTGATTAATGATCATGACATTAATAGATTGCTCGCAATTTTTTTAATTTGAAGTTAAAACATGCAGAAACTACCACACTTTCATCTTTACCAGTACGTCAAAGTGCTCTGAAACAAGTCGCCAGCCAACCGTGACTGCGGTGTAGTAATTTCTATGAGGTAATTTACCGGGAGACTTACGTCATCAGTTGACTTCTATAGGCCGTACTGGTTGGACGGATAATTATAAAAAAAAAACAATGATTAATTAGAGTTCGTACGATTTTTCTTTTCTACAACTTTGTTTGCGATGCAGAACACGTCTTGATATAAATTGAAAATCAAAATTCGGCGGCTTCGCAATTAGAAACCTTAATTAAAGATAAAGGACATTTACAAAGCCGTTGAGTTCGCGGAGAGTACAAAGTGATATCGCAAGGCGCAGTCGTTATTTTTAATTTGCCTACATTAACTAACGAACTCCTTAAATAATGTATAAGTTATAATTAGCTACAACTTTCTAAGTGTTTTTCGTGAGGAAATGATATGTTTTTTAATAGTATAAGGGTGGCTAAAGAGCATACAGTCTGCCTGTTTATTGTGATAAAGGGCTTACCCCTCTATCCTTAGCCAACGATCAACGGCAAGACCCGGCAGTACGGAGGATTTCCGACCGTGAGACCGTATGGAAGGAGAAGGAGCTCCATGGGATGTTCAACAAGACTCCCAGGCAATAAATAAGTTCTACTTAGTAAAATTGGTGACATTAGTAGACCTTGAAGTGTGACTGAATATTAAAAATCATCCCAGAGTTATCTTAAAGACATAATGTTGTAAGTTATTGCAAAAAGCACATGGCTTACAAAGTGTAATACATCAAAGCCGATATAACATGAAGAGGATATTGAATAGGGTGGCAGAAGCTTCTCATACAAGGCTTTTTTAATGCAACTATTCTTAAAAAAATGATGCTTTTGTTTTTAACCACACTATTAAGTAAATGATGTAATGAATGCAAACGTGTAATTAGTTATCTGTTCTTTATTATTTAATCATTTATATACCTGTTACCATTTGTTTATTTCAATTAATTGTAATAGTAATAATAGTTTAGAATATAATTTAAAGGTATTGCACGCTATTGTCATTGTAGAATGCAAGGTCTCTATAATCACTTATGAGATCATAATATTACGTACAACGTTATGATAATAAATAAAATTGAACTGAATTGCAATTAATTGATTTTTAAACACTTAACTAAGTTATATAACCTCAATTCCCGATTTCCCAGGCGTTAGCGATGTTCATGGGCGACAGTGTGACAGTTCCTCCTCTTCCATAAAAAAAACTTTAAACTAAAGAGTTGACGCATGCGTTGTAACCTCTGAGGGTTAAGCTTCGGTAAGAATGGAGTGCTTCTCATGCTACTTGCTCTTAATACTTTTCAGACCGAAACAGATATTAATTGTATTGCATGTGATATATGACAATAATTGAATTGAATACGATGTTGATTGAATTGTATATGTTGTTAATTGAATTGAATATTTCTGCCGCCAAAGGGAAGAAATAGGCATGAGTGTGGTATCTATCCAGACATACTCTTCTTTGGCAGAAAAGTAGTTCACAAATGTACGTACGTTTTTCATACTTACTACTATAAAACAATGTAAAATTAGATTTTTTATAGGATAAGAGTGACAGACGAGCACACAGTCTATCTGATGGTGAGTGGATGCTGTAGTCCATCTGATGCTGTACCACATCTATCCTCTGTTCAGTTCTGAACATCGCAACGCAACGACACTGTGACCGCGTTACCAAAAATCATTTACACTAATAGTTTTGTTGAATAATCTCAGAAATGACATTATTCAACAAGTTACATGTTCAACCATCATTATATCCCCAGAGTCCTATCTGTGAATTAGCTGGGCGGAATTACACGCAGATATGGTTTATCTTTAGCAATTTCCCTCTTATAACATTCCACCTTTAGCATAATACAATACAATACAATATTTTTTTTCAGGTATCAAGGATTTAAAAATTAAGAACATTGGCGTTTTGACTATATTACATTGTTTCAGTCGCGTGTACTTTGTAATATTATATATCATACGATTTAGAGATAACTCGATAATTTTAAATCACTCGATCGCCAAACTTTGAGATGCAGTAGCTTTTTATAGAATAAAGGTAACAATCACACAATCCACCAGATGTTAAGTGGATGCTGTGGTCTATAGGCACCTACATCTAATCCTCGATGTAAGATTCTAATATAGATGTATTGTCCCCCCCTGAGGACTAAGATGGAATGCCTCGTTTCCAGTAAAAAAGAAATCTGGTTATCTGCACTCACGACGTAAAACACAGCAGCGATGAACTGCTATTGCATGCTGGTATGCTATGAGAGCATGGTCCTTCCCCGGTCGAGCCCATTCGTGCTACAAACACAATATAACTGCTGCGTGACTCTACCACATATAATGATTTCTTATATTTACGTTATATTTACGCGAACACTATACATTGATTAAAACTACTTTTACTGATTTTATCGCGTTAATCGCGTAATAGTGTACTACGTAGAAGTTTCCCCCTCACAATGTGTCCCGCTCGGCCACGGACATCCGATTACAAATGCATAAGACATTGCTAGGGCTCTGCGGAAGTGACCTAAGATTACTGATTTTTTCCTAGTGTGAACAATATAATAACAGGTGCTACTAGTTTGGTTTTTCAATATATTGATAACATATTTCTTATGTAAGTTCAGCGATAATTTTTTTACCAAGTTGTCCGATTCCAATGATTATTTTTTGTCTGAAAGGGGTGTAATTGCTCGTATAAGGGAGCGTTGATAAAATAGAGCGGGTTTGCTGGCGGGATGTTAACTGGAGAGCATACAGTAGCAGTTAGATGAGCAATAAATAACACTTCTTGAGAGTTTCTTCTTATTTTATTTCTTGATTCCTTATTATTACATTGCCGGATTTGGAATGTTTTACCACGAAAAAACGCCCCTTTTTTATAAGCGGCTGTAACCAATCATAATTAAGAAAAAATCGCACACGGCATTAGTGAATCTATTGACCAATCAGAGCACAGAATAACCCTTTCTAAGAGAGATTTACAATTTCCTTAATAAACGTGGTAAAACATACCTTACAACATTTATATTTATTCCTAACGATAGATACAACTTATTTCTATTATTCTAAACCTAAATTATTCAATAAACCTTGTATTTTACTCACTTTGTCGCTTCACGGTTTAGCTCCGGAGTAGGATAGTATTTTTTCGCTGAACATACAAGTAAGGATCTCCTAGGTGTGCGTTATTTCGTAGTTAGCAGTGGCTGCAAATAACCGCCGGTTCGACAAATTCCGCCGATCGTTGAGTCCCGTGATTCCGTGAGGGCGAGGTCACCGGCCCCTAGGTGATTTTTGGCACTTTATGCGCTCCGTGCATCCTGTGCCTAGTCGCGTATTAAAGTGCCACCGTCGCACTTCCCCCAACCCTTTTGTTGTAAAAGGGGTAGGCAGTGCCCCAAGAGACTACGCCAACTTAGTTGCTACCTTCATCCGCGTCGCGCATTACAGCCGATCGGCTGGATATAGACAGGGCCGTTAGTTAGACTACTGACTCTTAGGTAGTTTCACCATGTCCGATAAGGACAATGATAAGGGGGAGCCACCACCGAGAACCAGAAAACCACCGGACCGAACAAGTATTCTGGATCGACCGATAGCATACCGGGACATCTTTAATCCGGAAAGGACTCGAGTAGTGTCTTCCTACTCGCAGATCCCGACTAGGAAACCCCTATCTCCAGGGAAAGGACCCGCACCGAGGACCGCGCTCTCGCCCATCGTACCTGAAGGTACGACTGGGCTGGAACCGGTTCCCCAACAACAGCGGGCTAAGAAGTCGTGGAGAAGGCACACTCCGCCTGAGACTGCAGCATCATTGCAGGAGAAGAGAAAATGCCTAGGATCCTCCAACTCCTCGGATTACTCGTCATCCGAGGAGGAACAAGTCCAACGACCGATAAGGAGATCACCACCGAAGTCGCCATCGCCGACCAAGCCCACTCCCACTAGATCAGAGGAACACCATTCCAGCATGGAAGCCGTGGATATAGAGCAGGGAGGAGAAGGGTCGTATGGTTGGAGTGCTACAACATATGCGACCTTAGCCCCGAATACATCGGCTGGACACTCGCTGTCCATGTCGCCAGGGAAGACAACTGAAAATCCGTCCGGGCGTCCGCTGGATGATGGCCAACGGCCATCTACTAGCTACGCCCATATGGTAGCTGCGCCAGCAGTGCCACGACCCCAACCGGCGGCAGTGACTTCTGATAAGCCTGCCGACCAGGAGGACAAAGCAAGATATCCGCCCATAGTGGCTGAATGCCTCCCGGACTGGACGAGGCATTTCAAGGAGCTCAATAGAATGTTGGGCCACCCATTGAATGCCCGTCCGTTCGGGAAGGGAGTCCGATTTACACCACGGAGCGCCACTGAATTTAGGACTGTTCAACGCTATATGGTTGAACTTTCCAAGGCAACACCTAACATGTCGTGGTACTGCTATACCCCGGATGAAGACAAGCCCACCAAAGTGGGCATCCGGGGCCTACCAATGGGGACCGATACCAGTACCATCGAGGAGGCTATAAAGGCAAAGGGCTTCCCGGTGAAATACGTTAAAGCGATTCCACCACGAAGGGGCAGACCAGGATGCGTCTACTTTGCCCAGTTCGACCACCTGAGCCTGGAGCAGCTCAAGAAACTATATGAAGTTGACGAACTACTCTATATGAGAGGAGTAGTTATTGAGGCCTGGCAAAGGAAAGCAGGACCGGCCCAATGCCACCGCTGCCAGGCCTTTGGACACGCCTCAGCTAACTGCTTCAGGCCGGTGAAGTGCGTACGCTGCGCCGGGGAGCATATAGCGAGCCTTTGCCCTCGGGGTAGGGAAGAGGAACCCACGTGCGCCAACTGTGGTAAGAACCACACAGCCAATGACCGTCGCTGTCCAGTCCTGAGGAGGACTGCACGAAGACAGGGGATAACCTTACCGGGGCTACTCCCGGAGGACCCGAAAAGGATCCCCCAGAGTCGCCCTAAAGCCATTACCATCCAGAAAGACGGGTGGGCTACCATCACGGGGAAGGGCAGACAACCAGCCCCCCCCCCCACCCGTAACACACAAGGAAACGGTGGAACCCGCAGAGGAAAGGGCAACCACCGGGGCGACTCTGCAACCTCCCGCCAACCCTGCCACAGAACGGCAGCCCTCAAAGAAGAGGAGGCGGGAGAGAAGCAGAAAGAAGTCGCAGCCTCCTCGGGCTGTTACCTCTACCCCGACACCTGGACCAATAGCCTCTCAGGCGCAGGTTACAGAGGAGACCACCAAAAAGGGCGTGGGTAGAGTGCAGGTGAGGGCCCCACTCGTAGAGAGAGCCCGACCCACACACAGAGCGCGCTCTACCCAAAAGCAAGAAGACCAACGCCCGAGACCAGCACCAACGCCTTCACATAGGAGACCACCGACGGCCGGCCTCGAAACAGCTGATGCAATCCAGCGCCTAGTTGGCATTGCCATCGAGGTCGGCACGCAAGTCCTGGCTGATATAAGAGCCGGGACTGACCCCGTAACAGCGATCATGAAGGCGCTGGCAAACCTCCTGGCCAGGCACTATGGAGGAGAATAACCTGCGCCTAATGTACTGGAACCCGGACGGTATACGGCAGAAGCTGCATGAACTCCGCACTGTCGCCCAGCAACAGGACATACATATCATACTGCTGGGCGAAACAATATTGAATCCAAAGACGCAAATAAAGCTGCCAAATTTTCACATCTACAGAAGGGACGAGGTCACTTCTCAAGGGGCCGCCTACAGAGGGACGGCGGTTCTAGTGAGGAGGGACATCGTCCACCAAGAGCTGGATCTACCATCCTACCAGACAATGCGTTCTATCGGCATAAGAATGGAGGCGGCGGGCGAGGAACTAAGGATATATGCAGCATACCGCCCGCCAGGGACTCCATTCTGCTCCTCAGACATCCGGACGGTGATGGAAGGCGATACACCAACAATCATCGCCGGGGACCTGAACGCCAAACACCCGGCGTGGGGGTCCAGAGTGATCACCCCGCCGGGTCTTGAGCTATACGAAGATGCAGAAAAGAACCAGTACGACGTTCTAGGTCCCGAGGAACCAACTCACGTTCCTACTGACCCACGGAGGCATCCGGATGTATTAGACATCGTGCTCACTAGGAACGTCAACTATCCGATAGTGGTAGAAGTGCTGTACGACCTTCCTTCACAGCACCTCCCGTTACTGATAACCCTTGGCCTAAAGGCAGTGACTACGCCGCCTAGAGCTTTTAAAACCCGTGTCGACTGGAGGCTCTACTGTCAACATCTTCAGCAGAGACCTCCAGCACATCATCCTATAAGCACAGCGGACGACGTAGAGGCCGCTGCAACTAGAATTACCAACAACATCAAGGAAGCCCTCCACGCGGCTTCTACGGTCGTCCCGATTACTGCAAGGCGAGACGATCTGCCGCGTGAGATATGCGTGCAGATCAAACGCAAAAGGGCGCTGAGAAAGCTCTGGGCGCGTACTCGCTGTCCCAGAATTAAGACACAGCTGAACACCTTATCGGAGGAACTGTCGGTTGCAGTCCAGGCCTTCAGAGGAGAGGCCTGGGATCGGCGCATCCAGAAGGCGGAAGAGCATGATGCGTCGCTCTATAGACTGAACCGGCAGTTGACCAAATCCAAACCTCCCGTTTGCCCGCTGACTGATAATACGGGCAAACGATGCTACGATGCCAAGGGCAGAGCGGATATCCTAGTCGAGCACTTCGAGGAGCAATTTATGCCGAATACAGCAAGTGCGGAGTTTATGGAGCTTCATGCCCGGAAGGAAAGTCGCGTACAGGAGTTCCTGTCGTCGCCCGCGCCGCCTCTTGCAGGAGATTGGTTCATCTCCCCCCGCAGAAGTGCGGAGGACAGTAACCTGCCTGCAACCGAGGAAGGCGCCGGGGCACGACGGGATTACCAACGCTGCACTCCGACAGCTGCCCAACAGAGTCATAGTAGAGCTTGGTCGACTCTACAATGGGATACTGCGGACATCCCACTTCCCGGAGGACTGGAAAAAAGGCAAAATCATCGTCTTGCCGAAACCCGGGAAGGACAGGCGTAGAGCTGCCAACTACAGGCCGATCACGCTATTACCACACTGTAGCTAAACTGTTTGAAAGATTGCTGCTAAGACGTCTCCGTCCGTGCATCCAACTTCGGGCGGAGCAGCACGGATTCGGGAGGGGTCACTCCACAGTCACCCAGCTGACTAGAGTGCTGCACCTGCTTGCGGCAGAGTACAATCGTGGCCGCATATCGTTGGGCGTCTTTCTCGATATCGAGAAGGCGTTCGACCGGGTGTGGCACGCAGGATTATTATACAAACTGAAAGAACAGCCAGTGCCCCTCTTGCTATATTGCGGTTAATAGCGTCTTTCCTGGAAGACAGGAAGTTCTACGTCTGCGTAGAGGACGCCGAATCCGCAACGAGAACCATCAAAGCCGGCGTCCCACAGGGCAGCTGTTTGTCTCCAGTCCTGTACGCGGCTTACACCAACGATATACCTACACTGGCAGGCAGGCTTCAAGAGTGGGAGGACGACGTTGAGCTGGCGCTATTCGCGGACGATAGCGCCTATTTCACCTCGTCCAGAAGAGCCCACATAGCCACTGCCAAGATGCAGCGTCTGCTGGACCTGCTGCCACCATGGCTGGATGAGTGGAGGATGGTCGTCAACGTTGGTAAGACGACCGCTCTGCTCACTCGCCGTCTCAGGAAGTTTCCACCTCCGCTGACCCTCAACGGCCAGAAGATTGCGTACCAGAAGGCTGTAACCTACCTTGGGTGCAGGATCGATAGGACGCTGCGCATGACCGCGCACGTCGACTTCGTCGTCCGCCGGGCCCGATGTGCGCGGGCGACGCTCTTGCCGGTCCTGGCATCCAAGCTGCCCATACGAACCAAGCTCCGGATATACAAGATGTATATCCGGACCATCATCACCTACGCTGCACCGGCCTGGTACGCACTTCTGAGCGACCCTCTGAGGCGGCGACTACAGGCCCAGCAGAATCTGACATTAAGGACGATTGTCGGAGCAGGTCGCTACGTCCGGAACGACGTGATAGCGGCCGACTTGAAGATCGAGAACATCACCGACTTCGTGGCCCGGTTAGCGCGCGGCATGTTTGACCGTGCCGATAACGGGCCACATGAACACCTTAACGGCTTTGCGCCGTTACACACCCGGCCACCGGACGGGCGACCTCTTCCAAGAGAACTCCTCTCTATATGTGATTAGAGAGTTGAGTAACAACCCACAATGCCGCAGAAAGGCCAACTCAGACTTACCAAATAACCACCTTTTTCCGTAGTCGGATAACTACGGAAAAACAATTTACCGCCACCACGGAAAAAACCCGTGTATGCTATCGAGCCTAAAATAGGCTAAAGGACTGTCCCAAAGTAAAGGGATATGAGGACACCCGGGCAATGGGGGTTACCCCGAGGCCCGATACCTGCATTGTCCCCGGGCATTGTAGACGACATTCAACGCATACAAGTAGCGCCGCCAAGAGGTAGGAATGTACAACACTTTTTTCAGGAATAATGCTTAAGAATCTATACAATATTTTTTCATGAAATTTAAATCTTTCTCATAATGAAATAACATTATATAGTGATTAATTGACATATTAATGTTTCTTTTGAATTACTTTAAAGGAAAAAGAATTATATTAATCACCTATATGTTAATAGCTCTTAAAGTTATGATAAAAGAAATCTTACTAGAAAATAAGCTTATACTTGCGTCTAATGTTCTAATCAGACCTAAATAATATTAAATAGATTCATATAAGTTACTTTAAGATAAGAATAGAAGTGTTTAATTTACTTTCCTGTTTTCAGCACTAATCAGTCTTTACACTTAGCTTTATTTTACGAATAGGAAACAATTAAGATTAAATACTATCACTTAGTTTTAAATCACTGATAAGGAATAATTAAGATTAAATGTTCGAATTCACTTTGTCGTCGCTAACATTCTCCCCCCACGGTGCGTAGCACTGCATCCTCTGGAGGCGACGACTCCGCTGGCACCAGCACGATGACACGTCTAGTTGGACGGCGAAGTATTCCACCTGATGTCCGCACGTCCAGCACCCTGGTTCTTCCGTCTGGTCCGGGATAGGTTTTGACGATTTCACCGCGAGGCCATGAGTTTCGCGGTAATGTGGCGTCCACTATTAGCACGATGTCTCCTTCCCTTGGGTCTCTGGTTTCTTTCCCTTCGAGTTTCCTTGGCATCAGGAGAGGTAAGTATTCTTTAATCCACCTTTTCCAGAAGTGGTCTGCGAGTCTCTGGGTGGTTCTCCAGCTTGCCTTTCCGATGAGCTCCGTGTCGCCGAACTCTCCCGGCGCCATAGCTCCGCATGATCTTCCCAGCAGAAAGTGGTTCGGTGTTAGGCTCTCCTCGTCTCCTGGGTCCATGCTGATCGGGGTGAGAGGTCTCGAGTTGACGATGTGTTCAACCTCAGTCATTAGCGTATGGAGTACTTCCTCGGGCGGGCTCTTCTCGTTGAGGACTACCGCTAGCGCCGTTTTGACTGTTCGTACGAGCCTCTCCCAGGCGCCTCCCATGTTTGGAGCTCCCGGGGGAATGAACTTCCACTGGATGCCCTTTTCCTGTGCGGCCTCTTCTAATTCCCTTTTCGCTCCGACGAAAATAGTTCCGTTGTCGCTATATATGGTTTTCGGAGTTCCTCTTCTGGCTGCCATTCGTCGGAGTGCCATGATCATTGAGCTGGTGCTGAGAGAAGGTACCAGCTCTAAATGTACTGCTCTAGTTGTGAGACAGGTAAATAAGGCTCCCCAGCGCTTCTCGTTCCTTCTTCCGATGGTGACTTGCATCGGCCCGAAGTAGTCTACAGCTGTGCAGGAGAACGGAAATTGATGATGCTGCAATCTTTCACTCGGCAGATCTCCCGTTGGTGGTATCTCTGGTGAACTCTTCTTTGTCTTGCACCATTGACAGCTGTGTGCGACCGCTTTTAGAGTTGCTCTTAAACCCAAGATCCAGAACCTTTGACGAATTTCATTCATTACTATAGCGGTGTTTCCGTGAAGGAATTTCCTGTGATAGTGTTGTATTATTAGACGAGTTATTTTTTGTTTTCCGTCTAAAATGATAGGATTCACTATTCTTCCGTTTTGATCGTGGAATTTCATTGTTCTGCTCCTTAATTTAATTATTCCGTTGTCTCCAATGTAAACGTCGATTTTCTTGAGTCGACTCGAATTTTCTAATGGCTTTTCTGACTTCAGTTTTCTTATGTCTGATGCAAAACTATCGCTCTGGCTTATTTTTATTAATATCTCTTCGGCCTTTTTTAGGTGTTCTGCTTCTATGGGTGAGTATAGGCGCTTATTTTCACTTCTGCTGGTCGGCGGGATTGAGGTTTGTGCTTCTTTCTTCTGGATTTTTTGTGGTTTCCAGGACTCATCCTTCTGGCGTGCGGCGGTGGTGGTCGCTTTACGGCTCTTCTTTAGTAGGTGTGTAAAGGCGATCACTCTGGCTGTAGTGCGCAGCAGTCGCTCCCAGCTCGAGAACTTTTCTAGGTTTAGTAGAGTGTCTTCTGCTGCCATTGTTGCCAACACCTTTTGCTTGCCTTTCTCTTCTGGCATAACAATTTCTGGCTTGAAGTCGTGGAATGGCCATTCTTCTTCTGGTCGACGGAGAAATGACGGGCCTTTGAACCATCTGGCATTGTGGTCGAATTCGATTGGGGTTCCCCTCGTGGCGTCGTCCGCTGGATTCTCCTTGGTTGGCACCCATCTCCAGTCTTCTGGCTTGGACCTTTCTTCGATCTCGGCGAGTCGGTTGGCCACAAAAGTTTTGAACTTCCTTGGTTCTGACTTTATCCACTGCAGTACTGTGCTGGAGTCAGTCCAGTAAACCTTCTTCGATATGTCGAGCTCTGATTCCTCTTCGATTGAGATTCCTCTTCCGAGTAAGGCCGCTTGTAGCTCTAGCCTCGGAATTGACACAGGTTTCGTCGGCGTTACCCTTGCTTTGCCGGCGATCATGGAGACATGAACCTTTCCTCCGGGCTCTACTATTCTCCAGTAGACTACTGCTGCATAGGCTTCTTCACTCGCATCGGAGAACGTGTGTAGCTGTCCTTTTCTGCCTTTGGGTGAGACGCATCTCGGGATCTTCAGCCTTGTTAATGTAAAAAAAATTCCAGGCTGCAGTCCAACATGCGTGGCATACTACACTATCACTCGAAACTTGTACCTAATAAAGAAGCCATAATTATTGTAGAATGAAGAAAAGGAAGACATGACACATAATTGTAACTATTTACCTGCTGTGGTCGAACCCATTCTTGTATAAGATTTCGCAGTTCTGGAATTTCCAACAAATGCCTTCGTGTTTTCGCTATATTTAAACAACAATTAACACAGCGAAAATGTCCTCTTGTATGAGTTACCGAGGGCTGGGAAGAAGTCTGGCCGGCGTGGAAGCTGGGATCATTGTTAACAGTGGATATCGAGTCCAAGTTCGTGCAGGGGTTATTGAAGGAAGCGGGTGCGGAGTCCATGTTCAGGCCGTGGTCAGTAGGGTGGGATAAAATGTCAGAGTCCAATTATAACGCTTGTTTGTTACTTCGATAACAAATTCACAAAAATAAAAACAAACAAATGACTATAGTTGTGAACTGAATTGTGATTTCATTCTATGACAGGGCTTAGCTGTCAAAATCGATGTTGCCACTTAACTGACATAAAATGGATGAAAGGATATCGATTTTTATTCGATTAATAATATCGTTAAAAAAACAATCTTTGAGGCGCTTTAAGTTCTGCAGGCTTTTTAAAATATATTTTCCTTTATTTATTTAAATGCTATTTGAAATGTATTTTTAGGAACAGTTAAATTGTCTAGTTGCGTTTTGTTAAGCTTTAACCTTTTGAGCGCCACGCCAAAAACGCATTACCGTGTCCTGTACGCCAAAGCGCCAAAACAAAATAGTGTTGCCAAGAGTTGATATATCGATAAGGTGAGATAACTTGTTTTTGTTGGTTTTTTATGCTATAAATGACTCTTAATAAACTGTATGTTTTATTTAATCTTGTGCCGTCTTCCACTCTTTTTTATATATGTACTTTGTACATATAAACATAAATAAAAAACAAACAATAACAATAAAATAGTAGTAAACCACAGCACTACTCTCCATCCTAATGACAACACCGATGACGACGACGCGACTGGACGACAACGGCGTAGCTGACCTTCCTTTTTGAAACATTCTTAGAATGTTGTGTATCGATTTCAAAATCGATCTAACCGAAATATACAGACATCGATTCATAATATTTTATGTGTCGGGGAAGGCGTAGGCCAAGTGACGCACAGAAGAAAAGTCTTACACTCTTATGACAATGGGGATTTGATATGATGCTGATTCTGCTAGATGATTTTGAGACTGAGAAAGAAAATGGCACAACACAAAATGAAAAATTGCTCTTCACACCCTAAGTAAAAAAAACATTAATTGTAATTTTGTATTATTATTAAAGAAGGTACATAATTATTCATTAATCAACAATTGTATATAATTATTCGCACTAGGTAAATCAGCCGTATAATACTAAAATCTTGGTCATGGAATAAATAAACATATTTGTTCACCAATCAATCAAAAATTCAATTCATCAATCAAAAATCAAAATTCATCATCATCGACGCTTTCCAAAATCCGAATGAGTTCTGAGGAATCGTTCATGTTGCATTGCTCTACTTTTCTCGGTAATCACTTATGACGTCATCAGGGTGTCGTCTATCCTTGATCACGGTGCCCAGTGAACTGATTTTCGATGACGCGCTAAAGATGCGCTAGAGTTGAGATATTAGATTTATTATGCGAAGATAATCTGATAACATTTTTTATTCATGTAGCTAATTATAGTTTTATGTTTCTAACCTTTAATTTTATTCAAATATCAATAATAATAGAAAAAAAACACCATTGAGCTGAATTTTGAATAGTTTTCAAGAAATCTATGCCTCCCGCGTTTGACACTAGCGGTCAACCATAGACGACTTTGGCGTGCTGGACATAGTATTTGCTTAGATAAAAATCCATTTTTATTAGTTCAATGTTTCTTAGTACTTGTGGCTCTAGAAGACTTGTTTTTTATACTCACATGTTGCTGGGTTATTCCTATTTTGAGGAGTGTAGAATTAAAATACCTGTAATAATTTTAGAATAACTATATTTCATATTTTTCGGAGCCGGGTTTTTTGTCAACTATAGACGTCGTTGGCGCTCAGGGCCCGCAGGTGTTGGTCAAGTATAGGCGACTTTGGCGCTCAAAAGGTTAAAGGATTCATGGTAAATCAGCTGGAAACTAACTTGTTTCGTTACCATAACATGATTCTATTTTAAATGTATTGTTATAAACAGATAAGAATAACTTAACCGATCTTCTTTAAAAACAGATAAGAATAACAGTTCTTATCTGTTTTCAAAGAAGATCGGTTAAGATTAACAGTTAAATTGTGCCGTAGCATTTGTTACTCTCTAAAGAATTCATTGGAAATCAGCTAGTAATTAGCTTGTTTAATTATCGTAACATGATAATTATTTAAAAATTATATTAGCACTGTAATGTTGACACCGTAAATAATCGATCGAAAAAGAGAATCGATTTTTTAAATGTGTTTTGTGATTGGCAACACTTTTTTTTATTCACAAACTAATGACATAATGATTTACCTAATTTTTATTATTACGCTTCCGGTACTTTTAATTTGTGCAAAAATATTCCCATTGTTTGAGGATAAATGAATACCGCGATTCATAACCATAAATAAAGATATAATTTTTTAACAAATTCACATTGTTGGGCGTTCCATGGCCGAAAATGGGCGTCCCCCTTTATGGACCTTACGCCACTAATATATAATTATTTCAAATTTTATATTCAGAGTGAAATTTTACTCTGTAATAAATACATATGATATTGCATTTAATTACCTTTTGTTTTGTTACTTATTTACTTTAGGGCATTAAACTGGATCAGTTTCGAGGGCAGAAGGAAAAACGGACAATGACCTTTGAGAGTACGATAGGAATAACCAACCTTTTTTGAAAATTTTTCTTTTTTACATATTGATCTCTGTTTCACCTTTTGTCTGCTACACCCATATAGAAATTCTTGACAGAAGAACTTAATAAGTGATTTTGTCTCGACCTGGGACCACTTGATCAACGTCGGGCTTATAACCATAGACCAACGTGGTGTTCAATAAATTGTTATATTAATTAAGTTATTATTATTTTCTATTATTAGATATTGTCAGTAAATTAATTTTATTTAATCCTTGTTTTTCATTATGTTTAATGTTTGTAAAATACTAAAATGAGTCGGAAAAAAATAGAAAATTTCACTGTTCTCCATTTTTCTTTAAAACTTTAATATTCACACTAAGATGTTCTCCTGTAATGTGGAAGCGGTGTCCCAATTAAAATTGCATAAGTACATAGACCCAGACCCCAATCAAAGACATGTGCAAGATTCGAACCCTCCTTCACGGACGAACTTCCGAACGTCCCCCAGCGCCGCAACTTAATGCCAAGCCACTGCGCTATGGAGCCATCACCGAGTTCTCAATGAACATACAAAATTTATTTAAGCATTGATAGATAAAGAAGGGATAAATTAAGAGTACGCTGGACCAACGAGCATATATGCTTAAATGAATGGATATGTGCAGTGGAAGGAAAAGCGAAGATCTCCCGCCGGCAAGGTGTTCTACCCGGGGAGCAACTAACGCTATTTTATATATATACTGTTTTGCTTCGGAACTTTGATAGCGTGATTTAGGCTTCGATGTGTTTCGTTCCTCCCAGCTCAGACCGAAGATAGTGCAGTCTGATTACAGATACGTCCTTAATGCCGGTGGGGAATGCATGCTGTGTGCGTAAGGGCAAGTGACGCTGATGCGAACGATATGTCAGTGTGTAATGCATGCAGTACTATGCACTTGCAAGTTATGCTGGTAAGAACTATGTGCCGGAGCAAGTGCCAGAAGTCTGCCCTATTAATATGCGGTGAGTCGAGATGAAGATAAGTTAGACTAGCTTACAGGAGCTGAAGACTGCAGAAGACGATTCGTAGGAGTTAATGGTAGTAGTAGGGGTTCTTGAAGATAATGATGAAGGCCAGAAGTTGTGGTTAAAGAAAAAGCCAGATAGCTGTGTCAGGCTAGTGTCAAATGCAAGTCCGTAGTCTCTGACTATTTCTCTGCTTGGTGTCACGAAGGCGTGTATACTATGTGTGTACATATCGTGTAGTGGCGGTGGAAATATATCCACTACCATATAATATCACCACGTTAATATCGCAAGAGGCGACAGAGGGATTGTTTCTCTGCTTGGTGTTACGAAGGCGTGTATACTGTGTGTGTACATATCGTGAAGTGGCGGTGGAAATATATCCACTACCATATAATATCACCACGTTAATATCGCAAGAGGCGACGGAGGGATTGTTTCTCTGCTTGGTGTTACGAAGGCGTGTATACTGTGTGTGTACATATCGTGAAGTGGCGGTGGAAATATATCCACTACCATATAATATCACCACGTTAATATCGCAAGAGGCGACGGAGGGATTGTTTCTCTGCTTGGTGTTACGAAGGCGTGTATACTGTGTGTGTACATATCGTGTAGTGGCGGTGGAAATATATCCACTACCATATAATATCACCACGTTAATATCGCAAGAGGCGACGGAGGGATTGTTTCTCTGCTTGGTGTTACGAAGGCGTGTATACTGTGTGTGTACATACCGTGTAGTGGCGGTGGAAATATATCCACTACCATATAATATCACCACGTTAATATCGCAAGAGGCGACAGAGGGATTGTTTCCCTGTGTCAACACTGTGTGTTACGAAGGCGTGTATACTGTGTGTGTACATATCGTGTAGTGGCGGTGGAAATATATCCACTACCATATAATATCACCACGTTAATATCGCAAGAGACGACGGAGGGATTGTTTCTCTGCTTGGTGTTACGAAGGCGTGTATACTGTGTGTGTACATATCGTGAAGTGGCGGTGGAAATATATCCACTACCATATAATATCACCACGTTAATATCGCAAGAGGCGACGGAGGGATTGTTTCTCTGCTTGGTGTTACGAAGGCGTGTATACTGTGTGTGTACATATCGTGAAGTGGCGGTGGAAATATATCCACTACCATATAATATCACCACGTTAATATCGCAAGAGGCGACGGAGGGATTGTTTCTCTGCTTGGTGTTACGAAGGCGTGTATACTGTGTGTGTACATATCGTGTAGTGGCGGTGGAAATATATCCACTACCATATAATATCACCACGTTAATATCGCAAGAGGCGACGGAGGGATTGTTTCTCTGCTTGGAGTTACGAAGGCGTGTATACTGTGTGTGTACATATCGTGTACTGGCGGTGAAAATATATCCACTACCATATAATATCAGCACGTTAATATCGCAAGAGGCGACGGAGGGATTGTTTCTCTGCTTGGTGTTACGAAAGCGTGTATACTGTGTGTGTACATATCGTGTAGTGGCGGTGGAAATATATCCACTACCATATAATATCACCACGTTAATATCGCAAGAGGCGACAGAGGGATTGTTTCCCTGTGTCAACACTGTGTGTTACGAAGGCGTGTATACTGTGTGTGTACATACCGTGTAGTGGCGGTGGAAATATATCCACTACCATATAATATCACCACGTTAATATCGCAAGAGACGACGGAGGGATTGTTTCTCTGCTTGGTGTTAAGAAGGCGTGTATACTGTGTGTGTACATACCGTGTAGTGGCGGTGGAAATATATCCACTACCATATAATATCACCACGTTAATATCGCAAGAGGCGACGGAGGGATTGTTTCTCTGCTTGGTGTTACGAAGGCGTGTATACTGTGTGTGTACATATCGTGTAGTGGCGGTGGAAATATATCCACTACCATATAATATCACCACGTTAATATCGCAAGAGACGACGGAGGGATTGTTTCTCTGCTTGGTGTTACGAAGGCGTGTATACTGTGTGTGTACATATCGTGAAGTGGCGGTGGAAATATATCCACTACCATATAATATCACCACGTTAATATCGCAAGAGGCGACGGAGGGATTGTTTCTCTGCTTGGTGTTACGAAGGCGTGTATACTGTGTGTGTACATAGCGTGAAGTGGCGGTGGAAATATATCCACTACCATATAATATCACCACGTTAATATCGCAAGAGGCGACGGAGGGATTGTTTCTCTGCTTGGTGTTACGAAGGCGTGTATACTGTGTGTGTACATATCGTGTAGTAGCGGTGGAAATATATCCACTACCATATAATATCACCACGTTAATATCGCAAGAGGCGACGGAGGGATTGTTTCTCTGCTTGGAGTTACGAAGGCGTGTATACTGTCTGTGTACATATCGTGTAGTGGCGGTGAAAATATATCCACTACCATATAATATCAGCACGTTAATATCGCAAGAGGCGACTGAGGGATTGTTTCTCTGCTTGGTGTTACGAAAGCGTGTATACTGTGTGTGTACATATCGTGTAGTGGCGGTGGAAATATATCCACTACCATATAATATCACCACGTTAATATCGCAAGAGGCGACAGAGGGATTGTTTCCCTGTGTCAACACTGTGTGTTACGAAGGCGTGTATACTGTGTGTGTACATACCGTGTAGTGGCGGTGGAAATATATCCACTACCATATAATATCACCACGTTAATATCGCAAGAGGTGACAGAGGGATTGTTTCCCTGTGTCAACACTGTGTGTTACGAAGGCGTGTATACTGTGTGTGTACATACCGTGTAGTGGCGGTGGAAATATATCCACTACCATATAATATCACCACGTTAATATCGCAAGAGGCGACAGAGGGATTGTTTCTCTGCTTGGTGTTACGAAGGCGTGTATACTGTGTGTGTACATATCGTGTAGTGACGGTGGAAATATATCCACTACCATATAATATCACCACGTTAATATCGCAAGAGGCGACGGAGGGATTGTTTCTCTGCTTGGTGTTACGAAGGCGTGTATACTGTGTGTGTACATACCGTGTAGTGGCGGTGGAAATATATCCACTACCATATAATATCACCACGTTAATATCGCAAGAGGCGACGGAGGGATTGTTTCTCTGCTTGGTGTTACGAAGGCGTGTATACTGTGTGTGTACATATCGTGTAGTGGCGGTGGAAATATATCCACTACCATATAATATCACCACGTTAATATCGCAAGAGGCGACGGAGGGATTATTTCTCTGCTTGGTGTTACGAAGACGTGTATACTGTGTGTGTACATACCGTGTAGTGGCGGTGGAAATATATCCACTACCATATAATATCACCACGTTAATATCGCAAGAGGCGACGGAGGGATTGTTTCTCTGCTTGGTGTTACGAAGGCGTGTATACTGTGTGTGTACATATCGTGTAGTGGCGGTGGAAATATATCCACTACCATATAATATCACCACGTTAATATCGCAAGAGGCGACGGAGGGATTATTTCTCTGCTTGGTGTTACGAAGGCGTGTATACTGTGTGTGTACATACCGTGTAGTGGCGGTGGAAATATATCCACTACCATATAATATCAGCACGTTAATATCGCAAGAGGCGACGGAGGGATTGTTTCTCTGCTTGGTGTTACGAAGGCGTGTATACTGTGTGTGTGTACATATCGTGTAGTGGCGGTGGAGATATATCCACTACCATATAATATCACCACGTTAATATCGCAAGAGGCGACGGAGGGATTGTTTCTCTGCTTGGTGTTACGAAGGCGTGTATACTGTGTGTGTACACATCGTGTAGTGGCGGTGGAAATATATCCACTACCATATAATATCACCACGTTAATATCGCAAGAGGCGACAGAGGGATTGTTTCCCTGTGTCAACACTGTGTGTTACGAAGGCGTGTATACTGTGTGTGTACACATCGTGTAGTGGCGGTGGAGATATATCCACTACCATATAATATCACCACGTTAATATCGCAAGAGGCGACGGAGGGATTGTTTCTCTGCTTGGTGTTACGTAGGCGTGTATACTGTGTGTGTACATACCGTGTAGTGGCGGTGGAAATATATCCACTACCATATAATATCACCACGTTAATATCGTAAGAGGCGACGGAGGGATTGTTTCCCTGTGTCAACACTGTGTGTTACGAAGGCGTGTATACTGTGTGTGTACATACCGTGTAGTGGCGGTGGAAATATATCCACTACCATATAATATCACCACGTTAATATCGCAAGAGGCGACGGAGGGATTGTTTCTCTGCTTGGTGTTACGTAGGCGTGTATACTGTGTGTGTACATACCGTGTAGTGACGGTGGAAATATATCCACTACCATATAATATCACCACGTTAATATCGTAAGAGGCGACGGAGGGATTGTTTCCCTGTGTCAACACTGTGTGTTACGAAGGCGTGTATACTGTGTGTGTACATACCGTGTAGTGGCGGTGGAAATATATCCACTACCATATAATATCACCACGTTAATATCGCAAGAGGCGACGGAGGGATTATTTCTCTGCTTGGTGTTACGAAGGCGTGTATACTGTGTGTGTACATATCGTGTAGTGGCGGTGGAAATATATCCACTACCATATAATATCAGCACGTTAATATCGCAAGAGGCGACGGAGGGATTATTTCTCTGCTTGGTGTTACGAAGGCGTGTATACTGTGTGTGTACATATCGTGTAGTGGCAATGGAAATATATCCACTACCATATAATATCAGCACGTTAATATCGCAAGAGGCGACGCAGGGATTATTTCTCTGCTTGGTGTTACGAAGGCGTGTATACTGTGTGTGTACATATCGTGTAGTGGCGGTGGAAATATATCCACTACCATATAATATCACCACGTTAATATCGCAAGAGGCGACAGAGGGATTGTTTCCCTGTGTCAACACTGTGCGACAATAAAAATGAAACAGAATATGGGCAACAGCATCTTCCTAATAACGACTAAAAATTAAAAAACTGCGGTTGCCAATTATCTTGCCAAGACTTTAATTGGCTATAACGGTAACGGTAATATAATGGTCGTCAACTTTTCTGTACTCCTTAATTTTTGTCAAATCAATACACCATGTCACAAAAGGTTGTTTATATATGAATTACCGTGTCTCTCTTTCCACCCTGTACTACGAAATGTGGCAACGAACGTAAGCGATAAAAATGTATAGAGAGCGATATTTATCGTTTTTCCTAGACGCTACACTAAACTTTTGTCTTTGTCTGGTTTTCCACCTGTCCTGAAAACAGAATTTAGTATAATAATGAAATTGTTAATTGCAATTTTAAATACTCATTTACCACGTGCTCGGCGGTGAAGGAAAACATCTGAGGAAACCTGCATGCCTGAGAAATAAGAAAAAATATTTTTAGAAACATGTGAAGTTCGGCAACACGCTTTGGGGCAGCGCAGCCAACAATTCCTTGCTCTAAAACCCTCTCAGAAACGAGCGGAGGCCTATACCCGATAGTTAAACGTATATAGGCTGTAACTTTTAGCTTTAAATTAATTTTACCTGTAGAGTCGAACAGCCTATACATGTGTATCAGACATTAAACATCTTAAAATTAATGCGCTACTCCTAGCGACCGACCTTGAGCGTTCTGTCCTATGCATTCCACGTGCTCTCGCTACAAATATAATATTATCGTGTAAGAAATACGCCCAAATTTTAAAATATTTACTTTATAAAATCGAATTTCGGTCCTTTGAAAAAATTGAATAGATCAAAATGTTCGTTAGTAAATTGCCTATCCATTAGTGTCAATCGCAAAATGAAATAATGCTTACTTTGTAAGGAGGTGCATGTTATCAATAATTATTTCGCATTTCTGTGGTTTATTTGTAAGAAGATTCATCAAGTATTACTTGTTTAAAAAAAGTGGAATTGTTATTATTGAATCAAGATTATGCAGAAACTTAATAAATTTTTATTAGTTGGTAGGTATATCTTTTTAATAACATGTAGGTATGTAGCTCCTAAAAACTTACAAATAAAGACTAGCGCGGCATTTCGTTCAAATACTTCAATGGCTCAAACACGCACCAGCTTGTGTGGGACATACAGATAATAGCTGCGTATACAAGAACTCCTGATGCAACCACAAATTAAGAAAACGATAATAATAAGTAATTTAATAAAAACGAATGGACAAGTGAACTCATTCTCCGGCTGATGGTTAGAGCGGTCCATGGACACCTGCAGTCAGCTTCAAGCAAAGAAGGGTACAGATGCGTCGCCACCTCTGAGGACTGAGATGGAATAGTTCACAGCGTGAAACTACACCGGCTCTCTGTACCTTTCAGACCTGAACACAGCAGTGCACGCATTGCCATTGGGCATAAATGGCTACCTTAGCAAGATTGTGTGTCTTGTACGTGGTATAGCAACACAACTAAGTTACGTGAGGATAATATGGTCACCATAAGCTTTGCCGTCCTATAAGACCAAAACTAGGAAGAAGACATAGACAAAATACAAAGTAGTATACTGTAACTAATATATTAAGGAAAAAATAGCATACAAGTTTTATCAATAATTAGGAACACTTCGAAAAATCAACATTAAAAAATTAACTTTACTATACCATACTAAAATCGACTAAAATATTAACTATGTCGATAAAGCCGCGCCTTTTTTACCCTTTATTATTCGATCTACTCATGTGGAGCTATCGTATAACATGGCATCTATGTAAGCAAGGCTGTAGTTTTTGAGTTATTAGAAAGTGACCATATTAATCACATGACCATATCACGCTCCTGTATATAATATATTAGCTCGGCTTGACTGAGAAATATCCACGCTCTATCAGAACACCAGCGTTAAATATCAGCTTAGTGCTGCTGTGTTTCGTATGTCGAGAGTCAAGCAACGGAGATTCTTGTACTGGAACCGAGGCATTCCATTTTAGTTTTGAGAAGTGACAACGCTGCGGCACTTTAATGATAAATGTTGATTTATATGGGCCATAGCATCCACTTACCATCAGGTGGACTATGTGCTCGTTTGTCACCCTTATTCTATAAACCAAAACGTGGTTGAAAATGTTATAGTATAAGTTTTAATGCTTGACGCTTTATTTTCTTGCGAATTGTAAATTTTTATTAACAAATTTATTTCCCTAGAATTGAACTCGGGTCGCTAAGCCATTGAGCTACTCTCGGTAAGCCTAAAGCTAAGGTTTTAAACAAAATTAAGAAATTGCAGCTATACTTTGTATATTACAGGTATCCGTCTCTCGAAATATTAGGGTGCGATCCACTTGCTTGCTAATTAGAGACTATTGAGGGACTTTAAAGACCTTCCCCTCCCTTGCGAAATGAGTGTTAAGGAGCGTTATGCAAAAATGTGTGTTCTCTTTTGCCATATTATGAGTTTGGGTAAAATTAATATTAACGTCTGTATACGTCTTATACGTGGTAGAGCCACGCTGCTATATGGCCCACAGCATCCACTTACCATCAGGTGCATTGTGTGCTCGTTTGTCACACAATGCTGTAAAAAAGTCCCGCTGATGTGCACAGACCTCTTATTTCTGTGAGGAAATAAAATATTGTGGAAGGAGATGTCTGCAGCGCTGCTGCAAGAAAACGGCCGAAATCCTTTTTAAAACGCCGAAACGCATCTGCAATTCTCCTGGTTTTGCGGTTATTTATGGTAAATTAGCACTTAAAACTGTGATTAGAGATTTCATCTGTCGGAGGAGATAAAGCTGGGGCGCAATCTAAACATTTTTATTTTTAATTATATGGAAGCTTTCGTAGCGCAGTGTCAGTGTTTGGTTGCAGCATTGCGGGTCACGGGTTCGAATCCTTCACAGACTACTGCATTGCTGCAAAAAATTGTTCTTGGTCTGGATTTTTACCCATATGCAATTATTACATGTATAATGATAACTATTACGATACAGGCTGGGTGATAATTTTTACCGTCTGGAAAAAATAAGGTTTAACAGGTGAACGGAATAGGAGCCTATGGCACTGTTAATTTAGAATTTTTATTTTACATTAACATATTGTGAAATTGATCCATCAATAAATACTAATAATTTGAAACATACTTTCAGTACAAAAAAAAATAACAATAAAATTTTTGAGCTAAATAAATAAATCAATTAAAAACTATCGAAATTACCTATTAATAGTATTTATTGATAAATCAATTTCATAATACGTTAATGAAAAATAAAAAAGTGTAAAATATCAGTGCCATAGGCCTCTATTCCGTTCACCTGTTACGACACATTTTGTCCAGATGGTAAAAAAATTCACCAGTATAAGGTAATTTAATTTTTTCTTTGAAAATAATTTATTTTATATAATGATTTGTAATGTAATCGAAGTGTAAAGCGGCTGCTACTAGATGGAGTGACGACCTGGCAAGAGATGTGAGAAGTCAGTCGATAGCGATACAAGAGGCTCAGGATCTGCTTTGTTTAGTTCTTTGGGGGAAACCAGGTTTCAATAGTAGACATGTTATGGGCTGTACCTTTATTGTTACAATCTTACTTCCACCACTTCCACCTAAAGTCCATTGTTGAACCTAAGGCCTCCTGAATAGAGTCCCTCGAAAGGCGACAGTGGCAACAGCTGCCACGCTTGGCCAGCGGGTTGGCAGCCGCAGGTTCTTATTTGTAGTCGTTATTAGGAAGACGCCGCTGCCCCTCTCCTGATTTTTTCCTCTGATCTGCCGCCTGTTACGACTCGAATGTATACAATAGTGAATATTCTTAAACCGCCACTACATGGTATCTATCTATGTATGTAAATTATAACTGGAACACTATATACAAACTTTGGTGATCATTTAAAAAACTGATGAGGATGATTGTTACCCTACACTAATTTCAGCTTTTCATCGTTAATATCGGGTCCAATCTACGAAGAATTATTATTTAAAATAAGTAAAAAATTTAAAAGGTTCAAAAGAATTATAATTAATTAAGGTTTAAAAGAAAACACAATAAAATAAAGTTGTATAGAACCAGTTTCATTACTTATTATTAAAATATTCAAGTATTTTTTAGCATGGGGGTGACACGTGAGCACACAGCCCACCTGAAGGTAAGTGGAAGCTTTGGTTCATAGATATCTTCTACATATATATACTTGATTAAGAATAAAATGCAAAATCGTTGTTATCCAGGAGGGTTCAAATAGAATGCTTCGTATTCAGTAAGAATAGGATCTCCGGCAGGCCTATGTAAATTTTAATAACACTCGGAGGCTATTGCAGACTTTTTCCACTTTCTTACTTCAAGTATTTATTTGCTCACTGAGGGTGCCATAAAATCTTAATATGAAATACAAATGTTACTTATAACTAAGAAACCTTGTACGGATATAGCAAAAAAAAAAACAATAAGGAAGAATATATTAACTAATTAATGAAAACTGAACATATATTTTTATAGAATAAAGGTGACAAACGAGCATACAGTCTACCTGATGGTAAGTGGATGCTGTGGTCCATGAACATCGACATTTATCCTCGATTAAGAATAAAAACGAAGATGTGTTTTACGAGAACTGAGATGGAATACCTCGATTCCAATAAAAAAGATCTCTACACTCACCATAATAAAGACAGCAGTATTAAGCTGCTATTTTACGCTGGTATTCTGTGAGAGCGTGGTCTTTCTCCGTCGAGCTGACCCATTCGTGCTACAACTGTAATATAGCTGCAGCGTGGCTCTATGATATATTTATGATATATTATTAGACCCATCCGTCCAATCTGTTGTTGGTTTACATCCTATGAAAGTGCACTACTGAACATGGACCCCTCCAAACATTGCCTCCAAAGAAAAAGAGAAGAGATTTTTCATAATCGCCACGCTTCGCAGGCAGGTTGGCATCGCAGTTTATTATTATTAAAATAAAATGTTTTGATTAAAGATATTGAATAAGGTAAATATCTACGTGCACAGCAGTAACCCCGCCAAGTCGAGCAAAAAAGGAACGGCCCTACCAACTATTCTCGAAGCAATTCAGGCCATTTTCCACCCCTTATAACTTCATTGTGGATAGAACTTGTAGGGGATGAGAGCTAAGTGGACTATATTTATGTTTTATTATAAAAAGGAGAGGGGGAGGAAAAGGAGAGAGAGGGAGAAACTGAACTACTATGAAGAAAGCTAATTAATTACTGCGACATCTGTCTGACTAATTACTTAATTGATGATAATTGCTATTTTAAACTAACAGGGGTTAAGACGAAATTAAAGAAGGTGCGAATTAATAACTATATTGTGCTAACTATACAGTGCGGGGCGACGGACGCTTGCTTCTTCAACGTCCGTAACAGAACTAGAAGCCTAAATTTTCAGAAACCAAGCAGTAGTTTAGAAATTATAATTAGTCAAAATTTCTTAATTTTGTCACTTACTGACTGGCTAATATACAACATCTTATTATGACCATATCAATATTAAAAATCTTTTATGTTTAAATAAATAAGTTGACTTGAGAATCGCACTAAACAATCAAATTTAATATAATATGTATTACTTGTGAGATACGTTGTGTTTTCATGCGATGGCCAAATCAATATATTTATTTAAAACATAAAAGATTTTTAGTATTGATATGATCACAATAAGATGTTGTTATATTAGCTAATAACGTAATAACTTAAGACAAAAAGACCCTTAAGCAGGGACTGAATAAATTAGCCAACTTGTTATTACATGGATCTCACAACTTTTTACGGTAGAAGAACCTAGTTGCGAGACTTGTTTTTTTACAAGTGATGTTTTTAATGGCATCTTATATTTAAAATAAAATTAAGCATATTTCAAATACTTTGTGTAACGCATAAACATTAACTCTCACGCCTGTCATCCAGAGGGGTTGGCCCGTGATTCAGATTCAGCTCTAGCTTTCTACAGCATTTATTCTAATCTCATGCTTCTTCTGACACGCCCAACTCTCACTACCATAAATTAGGGGACTAAGACAGCATTGTAAATTGGCATACGTTTCTTTGTGAATTACTATTCGTATAATACTATAAAATAATTACTGAATATTTAAATAATTTTCCATTGTTTAAAAACAATAATTTTTTTCCGGACTTCGCATTTTTTATTTATTTAATGATGTTACAAAAATTCGCTGACTGCAAGGACCATCAATATTCCTGTTTCTTTTTTTTCTGGAAAGAGCCGTATCCACTCTAAGTCGTCATTACTGCAACATTTAGGCTTGAAATTGAATACGTTCTTGCGTATGATTCCGAAATTTATTTTTGTCTTTACGAATCGGGTCTTGTGCGATTTTATTTCGTATTCATTTGCGATTTCCCAATGTTATATGTACAAAAATGATCTTAATGAGCAACTAACTTGTTATCTACTAAAGAAATTTATTGTTATTAATGCGTTTTTTAAAAGAGAAGTGAAAAACCAAATTATATCCATGGATAACAACAGCCATCTTCAAACAAGAAAGGCTACAGATAGGGTTGCCAGATGGTCGGGATTCGTCTGGATTCTGCCGACATTTTAAATTATCTCCAGAATTCCGACAACACTCAAAATCTCCAGACAAACAGCATATACAAGCTGAGTTAGTAATTAGACTGAACTTTGCAGTAAATCGCTTGAATTTTAAATATTATCTGAATACTACTAAAGGATTAAAATTGGTGGAGTCTAGTAAAGTCCAATGCCAGATACTTGTGGCAACCTAAAAATGTAATATACTTAAATTAGTTTTGTTTAAAGTATTTTTGTAGCCTCTTAATTAAAAAAATAACGTTTTATTTTTAATATTTATTTCTCCCGACAGCAATCCCAAGGTCACGACTTTTTCATAATTTGTCCAGATATTTTGGTCCTCCGATCTGGCTAACCTATTGTCAGCTATGTGGTTTAAGCTGGGGATGCCCCGCAGCCTGTAACTATACAGACAGCAATGCAAGGTCTGCTGTTTGTCGACGGAAGTAGTCAAGAGAGTGGTTATTACCCAGAGGGACTCCAAGCCAGACAAGAAGTTCTACCACTAGTAAAACTTTCGTTGTTATTTCATTTCTTTGCAGAGGAATATGTTCAGCAGTAGACACATGGTAAAGCCATGCTGCAGTTATATAAGTAGTATAGTTGTAATACGAGTGGGTCGCCTCGACCGGGGAAAGACCACGCTCTGCTGAGTTTCGTATGGTGAGCGTAGAGAACCGGAGACCCTTTTACTGGAAACGAGGCATTCCATCTTAGTCCTCACGGGTGACAACGCATCTGTATTTTGATTTGTAATCGAGGATAGATGCAGATGTCTACGGGCCTAAGCAACCACTTACCAACAGGTGGACTGTGTACTCGTCTATCATCCTATCCTATAAAAAATGACGTGAAGAGTTGTAATGATAATGATGATAAACAGCTGTTCGGAAGGACTTTTTATAAAAGTTAAGTAACAAATAGAGGACCTCCCAGAAGACAGAATGGTGACTCTTTTAGCCCGTAGACCTCTGAATCATTACAAAACAAACAGGGGACTTCCCTAACACGAGCCCTACCATCTATTCAGAGCGTGTAGTGGCGGTGGAAGAATATCCATTTATTATTATTATTATTTAAGACAACCACCAAGACATACGCGAACACAATGTAAATACTAGAAATAACGGGACAGTTTGTATCTAAGTATCATCTTAATTAAAGATTGGCATGCAATGTGGACAACAAATAGGAGTATGTTTCTTAAAACTTACAACTAAAAACTTAAAACTAGACCCAAATGCCAATTTTTTCACTTTTTGATCCATTACACCATATCATCTCGTGGTTGACGTAGGAGGCGACACAGGGAAACTAACAAGATGACGGAAAGCAACATCTCCCCAATAGAAACTAAAAAACAATAACTAGAGTTGTCAACTTGCCTGCGAAGCGTGGTATCTAACTATGGAGTAACCTGACGCGGAGGTCTATGTTCAGCAGTGAGGTTTTGGTAGCCTATAACGGTGTAAAGTTACAGCCTATATACGTCCCACCGCTGGGTACAGGCACAGGTCTCCCCTCATTTCTGAGAGGGTTTCAGGGCAAGGAAGTGTCCGTCGCGCTGCCCCAATACGTGTTGCTGAACTTCACATATCTTCGAAATATTTTTTCTTATTCCTCAGTTTATCTTATCTTATCTTATATAAGCGTTGTATCTCAGATTAAAGTAAACAACACTCAGCTGACCAATCAGCTTTTGTTATTTATACGGCATACCGGACGACTAACGACACCTAGTATAATCGTGTTGAACTAAACTATTCGGTCAACATAATATTTGAATTATTGATTGAATTAAGACTATGTGCTGAGATCTAGCGGAAGTTTGTTGAACTAGAACGAAACTTTCTTTTTGTGATCATTAAATATATTAGCTGATCACGATGTCAATGAAAGCGCAAACAAAAAGTACAAAAAGTAGCCGTAGTAGTCATGTTGTGTATGTCACATGTTATAAATGTAAAAACACTGTGGACTCTAGAAATACAATTTTATGTTCAATTTGCAAAAATAATTATGAGTTCGACTGTATTGGATATTCAGAAAAATTACATCGCCTAAAGGACTCTAATACAAGGAAAAAATGGACTTGTAAGATTTGTGACAATAAAACAAACTTACGCTCCACTGACAACAATGAATTATCCTATGTCGCAATGAGAAAGAAACAGCATTCTCCGAAATTATACGGTAACACTACACCTAAGACGATGACAGAGTCGGCTCCTTTAACGCCTTCTTGTACGAATTCCCAAATACACGACTCTCACATACTTACAGAAACGCAGACATCAGATGAATTTCCACTGACACCGGATCAATTACTATCAAGGAGTGTGGATTATACATTAACAGATTCTATCTCAGTACAAGAAATGAAGGAAACTATAGAACAACTTCGGACAGAACTCATTAGTTCACAAAATGAATTGGATAATACATTAATGGAAAATAGTGACCTACGCAAACAAATTTCTAAGTTAAATAAAGAAAATAGTGTGCTAAAAACATTATGCCAGTCCCCGTTACATGATAGTCGAATAAATTGCAGCTCTAAAAAGGAAAGTAGATATACCATGCAAAGTTCACTTACACCTACCCGATTATCTACTTCGGATAAAATTAAAATTAAACTTGACTACAGTAATACTATCACGACTTTACATCAGAGAATTGCAGAATTATAGCAGCAATTAAAAGAATCCCAGACAGAAATAATGAAACTCATGAAACAAACCCAGGCCTGGGAAGAAAAGCTTCCCTTAACAAGATCTAAGGCCTTAACAACACCTAATTTTAATGATAAAATGTATTCCAAGGATACCGAAAAGCAAGCTTGTGATAACAGGATATTGATCTTTGGAACTCAACAATGTGTTGGTTTAGCCGCTGCATTGATACGGTCACGAGAGCGTACAACATACGAAAAATATTTGGTTACCTCGCAAACGAAACCGTATGCTCTAACTGCAGATGTTTTAAAAAATTGTCATAACTTAGAATTAACATCAAATGAAAAAATTGTAATATGTATCGGTGAAAATGATTATGATATTAATATATTAACATCTCAATTGCGTAGTTTGCTCAATAAATTTAGTAACAATTCTGTGATAGTTATTAACCCATTAAAAAATATGTATTTGAATGTTCATGAATTGAATAATACGTTGAAAATTACTTGTAATGCTTATAAAAACTGTCATTTTGTAGAATGTATTAATAGCAATTTATTTAAAATGTGGAAATCAATCAATTATATCATCGACTATATTGATTACGATAATAAATATTTAAATATTAAGGAACTCCAAAAGATAATAATTCGCAATAAACTACAGCCTCGGGAAGCAACTAAATTTAATATAAAACACCTGAAAGGCACAATCCCCCTATTACTTCGCAAAAATGCAAACAAAGTGCTTCCATCAGTGGAACTAATGCCATAAAATCCACTTTCCATTCGAAAAAAGGTACCATACCCTATTCCCCATAATAGATGGAAATCAGTTTTTTCGGGAACAAAAAGCAAAAGCCATCTATTTCTCTCAAAATCATGCACCAAAACATTGCTAGTATTTTATCATGTTTCTCTGAAACTTTTTTGCGAGATGGTTACGATAAATACTTACAAATAAAAGGTTACGAATTAGCAACTGCATTTTGTAGAGAGAAACAAAAGAGGCGGAACTTGTATTTTGGTACAGCGCAATATAACATACAAAAAAAATTAATAAATTACAATATTATGCAACGCCAAATACATTTGAAGCTTGTGGAATTGAAATTCCTGTACACAGATTGATTATAATATGTATTTATAGAACTCCCTCGCCAAACCCTACTATTTTCTTAGATAAGCTGAACAAACTTTTATATGACTTACTTAGCAGTCATAAGCCAAACATTAAGCTAGTTGTTACTGGTGACTTCAATATTAATACCTTAAAACAGGGAAATATTACTAATTTTTTTCAAGATCTATGTCACAACTACAATCTAAGTTACAAGAGTTTTCCGGGTCGGTACCTTGATGTGAATATCAAGGTAACGACCCGGAAAAACTCTTGTATAGACCATATTTTAAGCAACATCACAGACGCAACGTCTACCATTCTACCTCTATACCTGTCTGACCATGAAACAGCGCAACTACTGGAAATCCCCATAAAAAGAAAAACGACCACGGCATATTTTATTTACGAAAAAGACTATTGCGCTGAGAACATACGGAAATTTAGGGAATGTCTTATGAATTTTATATACGTGGTAGAGCCATGCTGCAGTTATATTAGTAGTATAGTTGTTGCACGAATGGGTCGGCTCGACCGGGGAAGGACCACGCTCTCACAGAATACCAGCGTGAAATAGTAGCTTAATGCTGCTGTATTTCGTATGGTGAGTGTAGAGAACCGGAGACCCTTTTTACTAGAAACGAGGCATTCCATCTTAGTCTTCACGGGTGACAACGCATCTGCATTTTGATTCGAAATCGAGGATAGATGTAGATGTCTATGGGCCACAGCAACCACTTACCATCAGGTGGACTGTGTGCTCGTTTGTCACCCTATCCTTTAAAAAATATATCTTGGTCTGATATATATACTTACAGACTGATATAAATAACGCGTTTAATACATTTCATGAATTTGTATGTAATTTATAATTTATGTTTTCCACTTATTAGAATAATGATAAATAATAATAATACTACAAATAATTGGATAAGTCGAGGTTTAAAAAAGAAGTTGTAAAATTAAAAGATTACTCCGATATAGATACTACAAGAATAAATCAGAATTAAATAAGAAAAGTTACATCACATATATATAATTCAAAGATTTTGAAAAAATGTATTCAAAGATCGAAAAGAAATTCTACTTTAAAATTCATACACAAAAGCAAAAATAAATGTAAAGCTACATGGTCTGTGATAAAAAATGCAATCTCAAATTCAAACTTCGACCACGGCGTTACGGATTTAAAAATAAATAATGAACTGATTAAAAATCCTACTGACATAGCTTCGATTTTCAATAATTATTTTACTGATTTCCCTAATAATTTGACAATAATGAATAAACCAAACAGCTATACTAGTATTGAAAAATCACTACCTAACTCAATGTTTGTTAAGCCCATGACAGAAGAAGAGGTTAAAAAAGAAACCCTATCTCTTAATAACACTAACTCGGAAGGATATGACGGTATTAATACGAAAATAATTAAGAAGTCTGTAAATGAATTAGTCTCTATTTTAACATATTTAATTAACTTGTCATTTTCATGTGGTACTTTTCCAGAAACATTAAAATCGTCGATTGTAAAGCCATTATTTAAAAAGGGTAAGAGAAATGATACTACCAATTATCGTCCAATTACATTAATACCAATATTGTCAAAAATACTAGAAAAATATATGTACAAAAGATTACTAGATTTTTGCAAGAATTTCAATTTAATAAAGAATGACCAATATGGCTTTCAGAAACAAAAAAATTTACAACATTAGCCACATTTAAGCTCATTAGTTCAATCTTAACAAAAATAAATAACAATTTTTTAACCACAGCATTATTTCTTGATTTATCGAAAGCCTTCGATCTCGTTGCGCACAGCATACTATTACGAAAACTGGAAATGGTCGGTGTCAGAGGACTTCCAATAAAATGGATATCTTCCTATTTAGCTAACCGTAGACAATGTGTCGTAATAAAAAAGATTGTAGGAGAGGAAATGCTGTCCTTCTCATCTTCTTATAAAGAGAACAAACATGGCATTCCTCAAGGTAGCGTGCTGGGTCCAATATTGTTTCTTCTTTATTTAAATGATATAACTCTAATCACCAGTCATAAATGTATTTTATTTGCGGACGATATTTCAATAATTGTAAGCACTAATAAGAAGCAAAATAATTCAATACGTAATCATGAAATCGACATTAAAAAACACAATTGATACAATTATTAAATGGCTAGACAAAAACAATTTAAAAATTAATCTTAATAAATCAACTTATATTCAATTTAATAAATCAAAACACACAAAATACAATTTTAATCTTAATATCGACAAATTAAACGAAGTAACACAAACTAAATTCCTAGGAGTAATAATCGATCAAGATTTAAGCTGGAGAGGTCACATACATCAACTATGCAGTAGAATTAACCAATTTGTTTATGCACTTAATAAAGTAAAAAATGTTACAGACAAAAAAACTGCTGTTCTAACGTATCACGCTTACATAGAATCTTTACTACGTTATGGTGTTGTAATATGGGGCAATGGTACAGATAAACAGAGATTATTTACTGCGCAAAAGAAATGCATTAGAGCTATTGCTGGAAACGCACCGGATAAATCCTGCAAACCAATATTTAGGAGCCTAGGTTTGTTGCCACTACCATCTCTGTATATCTACGAAGTTTGTAATTTCGTACATAAACATAATAATCTGTTTACAAAGGCATGTGATATGAATATAAGACTAAAAAGAAATGCAAATAGACTTGTATTAGATGATGTACCGCGATCAAACAAATATAGTAAAAGCTGTTTAACCATGTGTATTCGAATCTATAATAAAATACCAAATGAAATCAAGTCGAATAATAATAATAATATATTTAAAAAAAATTATTGACTTATCTCAATGAAAATCAATTTTATGACATCAGAGAACTATTTGTTAAATGTAAATGATATATATTTTTTAATGAATTGTTTTGTATTATGATTAGAAAATTTCATTTGTATATGTGCTATTTATGTAAATTTGCATGCTATCACAATCACATAGCAAACATGTTGTGCTTTAAGAATTGTACCATCCTTATCTGTCCATGTTTTATGCAAATAAATAAATAAATAAATATCTTATCACTCGTTTTCCTTCACCGCCGAGCACGTGGTAAATCAGCACTTAAAACTGCAATTAACAATTTCATTGGTGACGGCGGGGATCGAACCCGGGTTACTCGCGTTCTGTTATATTTACTAACCATCTGAGCTACCACGGCTCCGTTCCGGGGAGTCCGTTTCTACACAGGCTAGTAGTGAGCGGTGGAAAAGAGCTACGCTAATTCTTCTCGACTCGTGTACACGCGTAGCGGTTTTGCAGGGTTTACGCTACTGCGAGTCAAGCACCGATAGAGGCACATTTCGCCCACGGTCGTCTCCGAGCTGTTACATTGAGCCAAGATAATCATATTAATCAGTTATTGAAAAGATTCAACATGTCAAATTGTAAGCTTGCTGATACACCCGACCGATACGACCTGGGGACCTTCAAGAAAAGAGCTTACTCCTTTCTGAAGAGCCGGCAACGCACCTGCAATTCCCCTGGTGTTGCGGTTGATCACGGGCGGCGGTAGTCACTTAACATCAGGTGAGCCACATGCTCGTTTGCCCCCTCTTCTATAAAAAAAAACACCCAATTTTAAGGTCTAAATTGAATAATAATTTAGGAAATAAAAATTGTGATAGTCAATACCTTATCAGAAACTACTCGTAATAGGTTGGCTCATGTATTTGGCAGTATTAACCAGACCTGATATAACATATTCAGTAAGTTTCCTTAGTCAATTTAACAATTGCAGTGTTAATGTAACTTCTTATGCAAAAAGAATTTTAAAATATTTAAAAAAAGACTACATATTATGGGTTAAGATATACTAGTCAAAGTAATGATCAATTAGAAGGATATGTTGATGCAGATTGAGAAAACAATATTATTAACAGGCGGTCTTACATAGGTATGTGTTTTAAATAAGCTGGTAGCATAGTGCCATGGGAGGCTAAAAAAACAGAAAACACTTGCTCTCTCAAGCACAGAATCTGAATACATGGGCATAGCAAATGCTTGCAGGGAAGGAATTTATTTGCACAACTTGTCAAAGGAAATTATTAATGAATCCTATACAATAACAATATTTAATGATAACCAGGGTGCACTTAGGCCGTCTTCAAGTAGTAGTTTTAACAAAAGAACCAAAGATATTGATATTCGCTACCATTTTTGTAAAGACTGTACCGCTGATAAAATTATCGAACTAAGATATTTGGAAACAGCTGAAATTTTCACTAAAGGTTCACCAGACCTGTTCACTAAAGGTTCGGGTAATACCAAGCATTATTATTTTTTGCAGATATTAGGAATAGAGGATGTAAAAACAATATAATTATTTTGTTTTATTTAGATGGGGTACAATGTTGTGGGCATTTATGTTATTTTGATATTTTTTTATAGGATAGGGTGACAAACTAGCACACAGTCCACCTGATGGTAAGTGGTTGCTGCGGCCCAGTGACATCTACATCTGTCCTCGATTACAAATCAAATGCGTTGTCACCCATGTGGACTAAGATGGAATGCCTTGTTTCCAGTAAAAATGGTCTCCGGTTCTCTACACTTACCATACGAAACACAGCAGCATTAAGCTACTATTTCACGCTGGTATTCTTTTTTTTATTGGATAAGGTGACAAACGAGCACACAGTCCACCTGATGGTAAGTGGTTGCTGTGGCCTATAGACATCCACATCTATCCTCGATTACGAATCAAAATGCAGATGCGTTGTCACCCGTGAGGACTAAGATGGAATGCCTCGTTTCCAGTAAAAAGGGTCTCCGGTTCTCTACACTCACCATACGAAATACAGCAGCATTAAGCTACCATTTCACGCTGGTATTCTTTGAGAGCGTTGTCCTTCCCCGGTTGAGCCGACCCATTCGTGCTATAACTCGGCTCGACCGGGGAAGGACCACGCTCTCAAAGAATACCAGCATGAAATAGTAGCTTAACGCTACTGTGTTTCGTATGATGAGTATGGCGAAACGGAGACCCTTTTAACTGGAAACGAGTAATGGCATCTGAGTCCTCAGGAGTGACAACGCATCTACATTTTGATTTGTAATCGAGGATAGACGTAAATGTCTATGGGTCGCAGCAACTTGTTTGTCAATCCTACCTATTAAAAACGCCTTTGGCTAATCATAATACAAGTAGCTCGCTCTTTGAACTCCGACTACGTGAAATTTTTAGAAGTAACTGTGACATAACGATAGACAATGATAATGAAATTATATGGGTTCCATGTAATGAATGATATTATATGGGGGAACCCTAATATATGTATTTTATTTAAATTTCATTTCTTGTAGGTAACAAGGGACAAACGAGCACATAGTCTTTCTGATGGTAAATTGTACTGTAACAGATAGACATAATCTATCCTCGATTAAGAATCAAAATGCAGATGCGTTGCCACCCCTGAGGACCAAGATGATTTGCCTAGTCTCCAGTGTGTCCGGTCCTCTACACTCATGGTACGAAACAGCAGCATTAAGCTGCTATTTTACGCTGGTATACCGTGAGAGCGTACTTCTTCACCAGTCGAGCTGATCCATTCGTACAACGGTCATAATACAGCTGTAGCGTGGCTGTCGTCAATCGTCAATAATATTTAAAATTCAATAATGTAAGTGGGTTACTTTTTTCAAAATGTTATTTATAAATTATTTATTATTTATTTTTAATATATTACATTTTTTAATTATACATTATGTTACGATCCTATATACAGGCCCCTTGTTTTAGGCGTTATCGTAATATTTGTTAGTAAAACATATTACGTTTAATTTAAATTAGTAACAATAAAAAATAAATCATCTTTTCTCGCATTCTCAAATCCATGAGAAATATTCCTCCATAAATTGCATTTATATTCTGCGGCGTCGTAAGGCAAGCTTTTTAACCTTCAAGTCATAAAAAGGTAAGTTACTATTATTGCCTTTACGTGAGAGCAATGTGAGTAGGAATAATATGAATGACTGTTTGAAAGTTATTTTTTCATAAAATGAGGTGAAAAAGAAAACTTACAGTCACAGTAGTTGGCTACTGTAGCCCATGAACTCCTGTAACCAATTCAAACACAGAAGATCACATATCCGTTGTCACGTCTGAGGACTAAGATGAAATGTCTCTCAGTCCATAATTATATGGCTTCTCTATGCACGTAAGACCGGAACATAACAGACCATGCACTGCTGATGCCAGAAATAGGTAAGAGACTGTTACCAAGGACTACAAACTACGAACACCTTTTTGTAGTATAAGGGTGACAAGCTAGAACATGTCCATTTGATAGTGAGAGGCTGCTGTGGCTCATAGACATCTACATCTACAAATGCGTTGTGACCCGTAAGGACTAAGATGTAATGGCCCTTTTCCAGTAAAAAGTGTTTTCAGTTCTCTACACTCACCATACGCAACATAGCAGCATTAGGTTGTTATTTTACGATGATATTCTGTAAGAGCGCGGTCCTTCCTCGATCGAGTCGACCCATTTGTGCTACAACTATATAACTAATACAGTTCCAGAATGGTTCTACCACGTCCACCTAGGCAGAAAAGGAGTGCTATGAGTTATTTTGATAATCCTCGTATTAACGTTTAATTGATAGCGCTCTGATTCTGCTAATGACTAAGTCTAGATTTATACTTTATACCTTTCTCTAATTATGAATTCTATTAAAGTTGGTAAGAATAATCTCACACACATCTGCTCAATAAAATAAAATTATGTGTTTTACCTAGTCCGTAGAGCACCTTCCGACCTCCCTCAAATGCGTGCATTTACCCCGTCACCACTAATCCCAGCACCACTACTACCAACTACACTAGGAAAGACACACCATCGACGATAATAGAAACGTGTTTCTCCTTTACACGAGGCATCCTCAAGTTATGTAGACTCTGCGATGGCTGACCGCTAAATATTAATTCATAAATTTTAGGTGCCAGTAGCCTTATGGTTTAAATCCGCCGTTCGACTACTGTCGTGAGCCACTTCTAACACAAGCATTTTAAGCTTACGTGGAGTGGTGAATGAGAGTGTTTGTAATGTTGATATATGATTTCCAAATATTTTTTTTCAAAACAAATGAACATATTATCACTGTCATGACTGCAGGAAACCAACTGCTGAGTTCTGTTTCTAAGTAACAAAAACCTGTAGCACAGTTGCTACCTTAACCCTCGGTTGCAGAGAGCCATGGACATAATAGCTACATCATTGCAGTTGATCAAAAGTCCACTGTTGAAACAAAGGTATGATTCAAAATATAAAAAAGTGTTATTATTCCATATTCAAAATGGAGATATTTGCCATAGTAGTTAAGCGTGTCAACATGCGTAGTTTTTTTTTAAATTATAATTATTTAGTTGTTGACTAAAAGATGCTACAGCTTTTTCCTGTTTCAGTTTTCCTCTAGCAACTCTCCGTTACGATAACGTGGGGCGATGGATTCTATTACACTGCATCTTATTTAAGTATTATCTTTATATTATACTAGCGGTCGCCCGCGGCTCCGCCCGCGTGGATGTCGGTTACCGCTGCAAAAAGCCTACCCAGGAAAGACACGGTCAGCAAACAAAATGATTCCCAGGTCAATTCACAGACACTGACACTAACATCGATGAAGCAGTCACTATCCGCAGGCTGAACAGATTTTTTTCTGTGGATGTTAGTTGTTAAGTCCCGGAGTGCAACCCGTTGTTTTAGGATAGAAAACTTAAGCTATTATTGTAGAGCTTCTCTATACACAACATTTGACGTTATATTATTTTCTGGTAACAAAATATACTGATGGTCGGGAGCCCCGACCCGTGATATGGCAACGTAAAGTTGCCCATGCGTAAAACATTCTTTTCGTAAATCAATTCCTACTAATTTGAATGTTTGGCCCTGGGATTTGTTTATCGTGAGTGCGAAAGAAATTTTTACTGGAAATTGGAGCCTTTTGAAGGGTATAGGCAAATCAGTAGGGATCATGGGTATTCTTGTATATGAGCTAATTCACCAGCTGCAGGGCCGGTGATAATCTTCGCAACTATTAAATTATCTTTTAGCTCCTTTATAAGAAGTCTCGTGCCATTACACATGTTGGGGGGTCTTAAATTTCTGAGAAGCATTATCGGCGTGCCAACTTTTAACGACAGTTCATGAGGTGGAAGCCCAGCGTGGTTCAGAGAATTTAAAAATTCCTGGGGGTAGTGCAATGCGTCCTCGATGTTAGTGACGGTGTCTATGGATTTATAGCACTTAACTTCACCCGGTACTTTCTGCATAATTAAATTGTTTATTTCGTTGACTGTTTAATTCCTGGGAGAAACTATTGCTCTACAACACAGCCAACGAAAATCATTTTGATGTAAGTTTTCGATGTCAGGATATATAGCATCTACCAGACTATCTAAATTATAGACTATTTGCCCTAGAAACTCATCCAAAGTAACCGCATAATCGGTGCCCAAATTTAAAGATGGAAAAAAAATTAAAGAAAGAAAAAAATAAAAAAAATTAATCTTCCCTGATTGCCGTATCTTAGCAAGTATCAAATTTGCGAGAAAAGTCTTTCCGATGCCTCCTGGTGCGTCCAAAAAAATAATCTCCCCATGTTATTGTTCACGCTGTCCACAATAGTCTCATAAGCATGTCTTTGATCTGGTACTAATTTTGGCACATTGTCATTAACAAACGCTGTTAGATCATTGCTGTTATACTGTTGTACCATTGTGTCAATAGTATTATTCTGGGTACGAACAGGAGGAGGTAATCCAAAATCACTGAAAATTTTGTCGGTTAGTTCTAGAAGTTTGTTTTCTATTTCAATTAATACTTCATTATAAATGACTTCAGTGAAGGGTGAAGTGTTATCCTGATTTTGTTGTCTGATACGATGTCTAATATCTTCACAGAACTGATCTTTGAAAGTATCCCATAACTTCAATGGTTCCGATGGTTGACAAAATAAAAGTATGACTACGAACAACTCCCCTTAGTTTTTTTTGGACAATGTGATAACGAAGCTTCGCTTAAAGTGTTACCCCAATGATCATCCTTTTCAAGTAAACCTCGGTCACGGCAAGCTGCTTGATACGTCTCTTTGACAATACCGTTTACAGTTTTAAGGTATGCAAATGAGGTCGGACCGCGTACGTGGTGCAGTAGAATCCTAAGATAAAAACACTGATTGGGATGGATGTATCCCGTACACTCTACCTAAAGCGGTATCTTTTTTTTATCCCCGGATGTCCAACTACATCTTCACCACGCCTCCTTCTAATGAATGTATTATTTGCCCATGTATAGTATTGCGGGACTTCATAATACAGAAGAGTTTTCGCGAATTCGTCTTCATTACAGAGAGCAAAAAATGCCAGTAATGTGGTATTGCGTGGGTTTTGGACAACTTGATGAGCTGTCCCTGGTGTAAAATACACCCTTTGACCGTTCTCTAGATGAACGGCCAAATGCACTACAGTAGGATGCCGCTCGTGAATGGGAAATTCAAATAAGCGCCAGACAGCTTCAGATGTGCTTATGTACCTGCCATTTAAATAGTTTTCGACCTCATCGTGTGGGTTTCTAAGGCTAAAAGTTGCCTGATCTGAACCTTTATTTATATACTTACATATATATTTAATGGCTTGGATAGAGTGGCAATACTCCACGTTTATATGAGCGTTAAAAGTCTTACATAGTAGCGGGGAGTATGGAACAATCCACCTATTATCTATCGTCACCATGTTGCCCCTGATTTGTAGCGTAGTGCTCCGACCGCCATTTCCTGTATAGCGCCTACGATAAACTGGATACCCATCCTCTCCGGTCTGGGTATCGTTCATGAAACGGCGAGGGTATTTTTTTGTGCAGACACCGTTCTTCATGCATGGTGCAGCTAAATTATGTTCTCCGCAGGCTCCATGTACCATATTTTTAGTTATAATGTCGTGTAATACCGGATCAATTTGTTGATGGGGTAGCTCCGCAACTATGACACTGTCGATCTCATCTGGTTGTATTTTAGTTTCTAGCCAGAACAGCAAATGACAATGAGGTAAACCGCGCTTTTGCCACTCCACACTTGCCATATAACATTTTACTTTACCGAATATCTGTTCTTTGACAAATAATTTGATGAATTTCTTCATCTTTAAATGAAATACACGTGAAATTATGTCATGACGGTCGAAAGACCGTTGTCCTGGTAGCAGCTCGGCTTTTATTTCAGGCCATTCGGGGTTACATGTAAAAGTGACAAATAAGTCAGGTCTACCATAATTTCGAACGTACGTCATCGCGTCCTGCGTTTTCTCGTGCATGAAACGCAGAGAACCCGTAAATGACGATGGCAATATGACATGTTGACCGATATTTGATGGGTCAACATTTGCGTCATGATTTAAGGCATCTCTGAGATGAATGTAGTCATCAGCCCTCAGTCTTTGTTGATTCCGACAAATATAATTTAATCTTTCCGATATCATTTTCGCCATCATGTCAACACAATATTGACTAAATAAGTCTCTGTAATAATGTAACAGATTAAAAGAGTTAGTTCTAATCATTAATCTAAATGCATAAAATTGCATACACGAAACAGTTTTATTACGCGCAGAACCCTGCTGAGGGATAGTCAAATAATAACCGTCTTCTCCTGTCACAAACATTATAGGATACTGTAGTGGATCATAGGACCGATGTAGCTCAGAAACTCTTTTGAGCTGCCCGTCTCTACCGTGTAAGACTATATCCCTGGGACCTTTGTCTTCATCGATCAAGAGAACAGCTACCTCGTTTACAGTAGGAGCATTATATCTGCCTCTGTGTGCTGTCTGTGGAGTGCGATCTGAATGAATAATTAACTTTAAATTATCTGAGGAGTTAAGTTCTAAGTTTTGTTTAAAACTTCGTATGTACACGTTATGATTATTTAAAGCGGTCTGTAATTCGTGAATTAAATCCATTTTTAAGGTTGGTGCGATGCTTGATCGCAACAATAACTAGTCTGCATCCGAAATAAAATATATTTGCAAGAACTGTGGGTTTTAGCCTGATGGTGGTAAAAGGCTACCAATTAGATGATACACTTGTCCTTCAATTTTAAAAGTGGACATAAAATTTCCTTCCCTGATTTCTTTTGCGCCAAACGAAGTCATTTGAAAAAGACTATTGTATTTACGTATGTTTGTTAAAAAAATGCCCAGATAATGGATGGTTATTAGTCAAAAGATTTTTTATTGGTTGTGGCGGCTCCTGCAGGTTAGGAAGAAAAACTTTATCTGAAGCACAGCAAATACCATTAGGTTCGTCCGCCCATTTCTTGGCAGAGCAGTTAGAGCAGATCTTATTCATGACTCCGATTTGGACGGACGCTTGTTGTGCATAATCAAACTGCGGATCATATCTGAAAGCCAGTCTGTTGCTGTTAGCTAAAATTCGATTGCGAACTCTATTTGTGGACAACTGCTGTCTCTCTGCCTGAGCTCTAAGTCGCTGCAAATGCTCGACACTCGACTCTCTTTCGCGCAACTGAGAGGTCCTTATATTTTGTTCATGAAGACGTGGGAACTCTCCAGACTCGACTCTTGAGCGCGTAGTTCAGAGGTTCTCAAGCTTTGTACGGCAAGGCGTTGCGAACGCTCGACACTCGACTCTCGTTCGCGTAAGTCAGAGGTCCTTACATTTTGTTCATGAAGACGTTGGGAACGCTCCAGCCTCGACTCTTGAGCGCGTAGCTCAGAGGTTCTCAAGCTTTGTACGGCAAGGCGTTGCGAACGCTCGACACTCGACTCTCGTTCGCGTAAGTCAGAGGTCCTTACATTTTGTTCATGAAGACGTTGGGAACGCTCCAGCCTCGACTCTCGTGCACGTAACTCAGAGGTTCTCAGATTTTGTTTTGCAAGGCGTTGTGAACGTTCGACACTCGACTCTCGTGCGCGTACCTGAGAGTTTCTCTGATTTTGTTCAGCAAGGCGTTGTGAACGTTCAGGTGAAGATTCTCCCATACGACGTATTTTTGCTGCCCGTGCTTGAGAACTATGTTTAGAAAGTTGAGACCTGGCTCTCTTAGGCATTTTCAAATGTTTAAGATAATGTTATTAGCGTGTAATATTCTAGCTCTAAAAAGAACTGTTGGTTAGCCCTGAAAAGAACTGTTGGTAAGCCCTGAAAAGAACTGTTGGTTAGCCCTGAAAAGAACTGTTGTTTAGCTCTAAGAAGAACTGTTGTTTAGCTCTAAGAAAAACTGTTGTTTAGCTCTAAGAAGAACTGTTGTTTACTGTTGTTTTGGTCGGTTTCACTGACTGTACTACCAGCGTGGGTGGCCCCACCAAGGGGCAATTTCCGCGCTGGATGTCTCTAAATCCAGTTCCAAATCCAAGGAGCTGGACGAGAAAAATGAGCCAGGGGCCGCGAGTAGCAAAACTCCTGCGGAGCCCCAAAGGACCGAAGACCTTTTCTCCACTGCCTGGCAAGTGGTGAGCCGTAAGGGGAAGCGCAAGGCACCCAAAATGGTGACTTGCCAACCCGACGCACCATCAGGTGGGTTTATCCCAGCAGGCAGTAGCGCAAAGGTCAAAAAAAAGAATAAGAAGCAGCGGGAAAATGGCCGTAGAGAAAGAGCCGCGCTCGCTGCTTCCAAGAGCAAGACTCAGGGAGCTGGGCAAGCTACTGCTACTGCGGTGCTTTGGGCTGGAACCAGTAGTCGTGCTGAAATTGGGAAGGATGAAAATCCAGCCCGAGCAGTAAGTACGGCCGCCGGAACCAGCTCTAAGAAATCCGCCAGGAACCAGAGAGCAGCCAAGCGTCCTGGAAAGAAGGAAAGAGCAGCCAAAAGATTGCTGGAAGAGTCCACTTCGCCGAGAGGAGAGCACAAAAAAGTGCGACTTGAACAGCAAACAAAGGCTGCAAGAACAATCTACGCTTCTGCTGCTAAAGCAGATTTGGGTGTGGCCTTAACGTGTGAGCGTTCAGGTCACATAACAAAGGAGGTAGCTGATGACATCCTCGTGGCCATACAGAGGAAGATGATCAGTGAGGCCTGGAGTAACCAGGACCCTGATGCGTCGGGCCCGGTTTTTAGAGGCAAACCCGTTTACACGGAGGGTGTCCTAAAGTTAGGGTGCGATGACCAGAAGGCTCTGGACTGGTTGAAGGGGAATATTAATACCCTCGACCTCAAATCCAACACCTCGCTGACTATTAATAAACAGTCAGAGATACCACAAAGAATCAAATGTGGTATCCTTATCCCTGATGCCCAAGGTGCCTGGAAGGACTCACGCGACATTGGTCGTGTGCTTGCGTACCAGAACCGCTGGGTAAACATCGAAGACTGGCTATTACTCAAAGCGGACAAACAGACGGACAGGTGGTTCCTCGTTGTTTCGGTGCCGGAGGATCATATCCCGACCCTGATGAAAGCCGGACGCCGTCTCGCATGTGTATGTGGGGCGGTATACGTTAAATTCCAGGGTCGTGGAGGAGAATTCGTTGATTCCCCACCTAGCAAAGAGGCAGAAAAGAACCCAGAAGTCATGGATACCGTGGCCATGGTTGCCAGAACATCGAAATCACTGGATGTCAAGTCCAGTGAAAAAACTGCCTGCACAACCGAGCCGAAGCCCCCAGTAGAAACTGAGCTCAGCGGCAGCTCACTGAGCGACAAAGAGGACTGCATTTTGCCGTCCAATTCCGACTTGGTGGCTGACGATGAAACCCGGGATCTGCTGGCAGGCTTATTTTTAGGCGGGGACGGGGATGACGCGATCGATGATGGCGTGCCCTTCGTCCAAAACTAGCCTAGTGCAGGCCAACCTCCACCACAGTGAGACAGCGTCGGCTTAATTACGCAAGTGGTTGGAGGCACAAAGGATGGCCATAGCCCTAATCCAAGAGCCATGGGTTGGGGCCGGTAAAATTAAAGGCCTAAACAACCTAAGAGGTAAGTTATTCTACAACTCTGAGCACGACAAGCCTAGAGCGTGTATTTACACTACTAAAGATATCTGTGCAAAACCACTAACAGATTTCTGTTCCAGAGACATGTATGCCATAGCATTACAAAACACACAGGAGGAAAGGTTAGTCGTCGCCTCGGTCTACATGCCTGAGGAAGACACCCCTCCCCCCTCACGACCTCGTCAGGCTGGTGAATTTCTGTGAGAGGGCCGGACTAGAGGTTGTGATCGGGACGGACTCCAACGCGCATTATCCCCTTTGGGGAATGGAAAAACCTAATGAACGAGGTAAGGTTTTAGTTGAATATCTATTTAGCACTAACCTAACCATATTAAACACTGGTTCTGAATCAACCTTCATAAACAAACTCTGTCGCACAATAATCGACCTCACACTTGCAACAGAAGGAGCAGCTAAGCTAATAACGGGATGGCATATGTTGAAAGAGACCTCATGCTCAGACCACAGATGGATCTGCTGCGTACTACAGGTCGATATCCCCGCTATACCACCATGGAGAAATCCCCGCAAGACGGATAAAACAAAATACCTCAGTAGGCTGACGTCTTCGCTCGCGGGTGTTGGGGGATCTAATACCATAGCAGATCAATAGCTCCTAGAAGAACAGGTAGCAGCTGTCATTAAAGCCATGATCGATAGCTACCATGAATCATGTCCAGTAATCACTCCACCAAAACATGCTGAGCAAAAGCAACAGTGGTGGGGTAAAGAACTAGACAGGAAACGCAAGAAGGTAAGAAAAGCCCTAAATAGGGCAATGAATACCTCAAAGGATGAAGACTGGCTTCTATATAAGAAAGCTAAGTCTGAATACAAAAATGTATCAGATATCGACGCTCAACAGGGTGGCGTAAATTCTGTGGTAGCATAGAAACCTGTGAATACGCAAATCGGATAAGGGAAATCCTAGCTAAACAGAACACGCCGGGATCTATCTCTTTAAAGGAACCCGCCGGAAGCTACTCAACATCGCCGGATGAAACCCAACGCATCCTAATTGATACTCACTTCCCAGGTTGCTGTGTAGCTGAAAGGGTGAACCGGCATGAAGATGCACTGACACCAGCAAAAGAAGACTGGGAATTAGCACAAAAAGTGGTGACGATGGACAAAATCCATTGGGCCATTCATAGTTTCCAACCCTATAAGGCAGCAGGACCTGACGGCTTATTCCCGGCACTTCTTCAGTGGGGGGTAAAGTCCTAATAGTCAGACTTGTTGCCATAATGAGAGCTTGTCTGGCTCTCAAATACGTTCCTAGGGGGATGGAGGGAAGTGAAAGTCACGTTCATACCCAAACCAGGTAAGAACGACTATACAGACCCTAAATCCTACAGACCTATTAGCCTCACATCCTTTCTCCTAAAGACGATGGATAGGATGTGTGAACGGGAGTTGAGAGGGTTGGCGCTAATTAACTTACCGCTATACGAAAAACAACACGCCTATAGCTTAGGTAAATCAACAGAATCGGCATTTTACCAGGTAATAACAAAGATTGAAGAGGCCATCCAAAACAAAGCCTTCTATGTCTCTGAAGGAGCCTAGGCTCCTTCAGAGACATAGAAGGTGCTTTTGACAGAACAAAGTTCTCCAGCATAAAAGGTGCCCTAAGTAGACATAATGCTGAACCAGCGCTGATTGACTAGATAGTAAACATGCTCAGTACACGAACAATAAAGATTGCTGGTGAATCTCAGACAATTCAGATCATGAAAGGATGCCCGCAGGGTGGGGTTCTTTCACCTCTCCTGTGGAATATGGTCATTAATGAACTCGTCAGCAAATTAAACGCTAACCCTTTCTACACAGTCGGTTATGCAGATGATCTAACAATACTGGTCTCTGGTAAGACAGCAAGCATTGTGTGCGACCTGACCCAAGCGGCTCTCCGTATTGTGGAGAGATGGTGCAGGGAATATGACCTAACTGTTAATCCAAATAAAACGGCTATAGTAATGTTCACACAAAAACGAATGCTGAATAACTATCATCTTCCAAGTCCCTTCAGCACAAAATTCCAACTTTCTTCCGAGGTAAAATACCTAGGTCTTACCTTGGACAATAAACTTAACTGGAACAAACACATAGAAAACAAAATCAGTAAAGCTAGTTTTACTTTCTGGCAGTGCAGAAATACGATGGGGTTTAACGCCAAAAATTATACTGTGGCTGTACAAAACTGTAATTTGGCCCATGATCACATACGGCTCTCTGGTATGGTGGACCAAAACCAATGAGCCACCACTATACAAAAGCTTCAGCGTTACCAGAGATTAGCTTGTATGGCTGCCACGGGCTGCATAAGGACAACACCAACAGCAGCTTTGGAGGCTATGCTGGAGCTAACACCGCTTCATCTACATATTCAACAAGAAGCAACTTTAGCTGCCATTAGACTCAAGACCCTAAATCTTTTAAGTAAGAGTAGAGTCCCCCATACAGATATAATCGATAGAATTTACTCAAAAATTCCTATCTTACAAGCCAAGTATGATAGGATCCCAAAACAATTTGTATTCGATAAGAAGTACAGGATACAATTGAAGGAAACTGACCATCTGGAAGGATTGGGTCCAAGAGAGCTCAAAGTTTTCACGGATGGCTCTAAGACAAATGAAGGTGTGGGGTCTGGGGCTTTCTCTGAAGACCTTAATATCCACATATGCACACCGCTGGGTACCCACAACACAGTCTTCCAGGCTGAATGCATGGGTATCATCCAAGCGGCCATAGCAATAGATGCTAGGAAGGTGAGAGACTTCTCCATCAGAATACTGACCAACAGTATGGCGGTACTACAAGCTCTGAGTTGCAATATCACGAACTCGGGACTGATATACGAGTGCCATTAACGATTGAATGAGGTATGTAAGCACAACAATGTGACTCTGCAATGGATCAAGGGACACAATGGATCTAGAGGCAACGATGTAGCAGATGAACTGGCCAGAAGGGGATCGGCCCTAGCAAGTATAGGGCCGGAACCAATAATACCAATCCCCTTTGGCTACGTTCGTTCACTGGTACGTAGATACTTCAATAATTTACACGCTCAGTGTGGTCACCGAAGCCTAAATCACGCTATCAACATTCCGAATCATAAACAGCATATATAGAACATCTCCGAACTATCACACGGAGCGTTGGCCGCTCCCCGGGCAGAACACCTTGCCCGGCGGGAGATCTCCCTTTTCCTACCACGGCCACAGTGGTGACCCCTACGTGATTTGAACACGCAAACAAAACAACCTTCGAAAACTTCAAGCTTCATCATCGTCATAAAATACCCCACCCATTCGCTCCCGAGCAGATATCGTCTGCAGTCTTCATATCCTGCAAGCCATCTAGCTTCACAAGGTTCATCGCAGCACTGGAATAATAATGCTTCCTGTTCCTTCAAGCTACTCTCTGCGCCATACAGTGTTCGGCACGGCTCTGAGCCTTACTGCTCGCCTCTGCTTCACGGCACTCTCGCAGATTACTTGCCTTCTTCTCGACTCACCGCAGACTACAAGGCAATCTCCTGGCACTTGCACATTCGTCGACAACTCGACTGCACTATCGACCTCCGGTCTGAGCAGGGGGGTGATGTGGCGGTGCTGTCGTCGCGCCACAAGCGAAATACACCGAAGCCTAAATCACGCTATCAACATTCCGAATCATAAACAGCATATATAGAACATCTCCGAACTATCAAACGGAGTGTCGGCCGCTCCCCGGGCAAAACACCTTGCCCGGCGGGAGATCTCCCCTTTTCCTACCACGGCCACACTCAGCTTTGGAAAAATTTAGTAGACTGTAGACAAGCTAGGGAGGCCCTACCTGAAATAAACAGTCGTCTAACCAAGGTTCTAATGAGACTGAACAAGCCACAGATCAGGATAGTAACAAGTGCTATCACAGGACATGGCTCTTTTAACAAACATTTGTTCACTATAGGTGTTACTGAAAGCCCCTTGTATAGGGCATGCATGGGAGAGGAAGAAACGGCGGCTCACATGTTGTTGACATGTCCAGAAGTCGCTTCATATAGGGCTAAACATCTCGGCACGGACTCGAAACTCCGGGATCGCTCCCCGAAGTTGCTTGCAACATCAAGGGACTGCTGAGCTTCTTCGGGGAGATATCATGGCTCGAATAAGCATATTATTCCTGCCCACACGCAAAATACGCGCTTAGACGTGGAGTTGCGAAAAATAGCCCGTTGTAAACTAAACTAAACTAAACTATGGTGGCCTAAGTGCGACAAAGATGCTGAAAACATATGCAAAGCCTATAAAGGATGCATCCTGGTCTCTGCTCCCAGCGCCCCAAACCCATTATAAAGAAGAGATTTACCTTCCGAACCATGGGTTGACATAGCAATCGACCTCATGGGCCCATTACCTAGTGGAGACTATATCCTGGTAGTCATGGATTATTATACCAGATATGAAGAAGTGAAAACATGCAGAACCATATCAAGCTCTGAAATAATTGAAATGCTTTAAGCATGTCAAGCAAGCATAAAAATGTCTTTAAGACATTTTTAGCAGACTTGGCAATCCAGTCTCGCTCACATCAGATAATGGTAGACAATTTTCCAGTGAAGACTTTAAGAGCTTCTGCGCAGAGAGGAACATACGACTTTACAATACCATTCCCTACTGACCGCAACAAAACGGAGAAGTGGAGCGCCAGAATAGGGACATCCTAAAACGCCTCAAGATCTCTCAAGTAGAGAAAAAGAACTGGAAAGAGGCTCTCCAGGAGTACATGGTGATGTACAATAATAGTACACCTCACACAGTTACAGGAAAAATACCTGCAGAAATGTTCTTTCGACGGCAATTTCGAGACAAACTGCCTATGATCCAAGACATAACGCATCCTTCAGAGGATCTTGAAATGAGGGATAGAGATAAAGGACTAAAGGGAAAGGGAAGGAATATGCGGATAGGAAGAGAGGGTCTACTAACTGTGAATTGGAAGTCGGAGACAAAGTATACGTCAAGAACATGACTAAACAAAACAAGCTGAGCTTAAGCTATGAACCCGAAACACATACCGTCGAAGCGAACAAAGGACCCCTCCTTACGACGTAATTCTACGGAACGATGAAACTGGTCAGCAAATCAGACGGAACGTCGTACATCTAAAACGAATGGAAGGGCAATGGAAGATATTAGATGATGAAAATAATGCTAGTGGTGCTCAAACTAACGATAATGGTGACGTTAATCAATCACAACTAGAGTGAATAAAATTATGGACGATAATGACAAAATAATTTATGATCAGTGATTGAACATAATTTCAATAAGAACTTGCTGATTGTACTTGATATACCTACTTATGTAAAAAGGAAAAAATTTCATTAAACTACTATACGAATAGGTAATTATGTATTTTATTTGTAAGTTAAGCTGATCGCAGTTCCTTAACGCGATATGGTTATTTATATTTGTATATATATTTATATTAGAAAAAACATTAATAAGGGAGGATGTAGCGTATAGACATTTATAGTGGTGTATAACTCTGTCGTCTCGAGAAGCGCACGCGCGGAATCGCGGGGCGGGGCAGCACTGCCCGACCGACCGCCGCAGGGAGAAGACCTGGACGCTTACTACGAGCCGATATTAGTGTATAATAATAGTGTTACTTGTAATATATACTACTTACAATAGTGTGACTTGTGCTTCCTAAATATTGATCCCTGGGATCTACAGTACATTACAATACCTTTAAACGAGCAATTCTTGTATCATCATCATCACAGCCCTTCACAAGTCCACTGCTGAACATAGGCCTCCTTCTTGTATATAAATATATATTTATAATTCTTGCATATAATATATATATATATATATATATATATATATATATATATATATATATATATATATATATATATATTTATAATACGAAAATTTTAATAAAATTAATAGCAATCATGATTTTTTATTCAAATAACCAGTTCAGTTTTTTTCTATTATGTCAATAAAATCAAAAAATATTATTCATATGTATGTAATTTGTATCTAAATGTAATTTCGAAAAAAAAACCGGTCATCCGGGTACTACGAAATAAAGCCACACAAGACCCAATTCGTAAAGACAAAAATAAACTTCGGAATCATACGCAAGAATGGATTCAATTTCAAGCCTAAACGTTGCAGTAAGACTTAGAATGGATATGGCTCTTCTTAGAAAAAAAAGAAACAGGAATATTGACGGTCCTTTCAGATACAAATAAGTCGGTGAAGCTTTTTAATATTAAATAAATAGAAATGCAATATTAGGAAAAAAATGTTTTTATAGAATGTAAAAATATATAAATAATCAGTAATTATTTTTTAGTATTATACGAATGGCAATTCACAAATCCACATATAATGAAAATTCACAATGCTGTCTTAGTCCCTTAATGTATGGTAGTGAGAGTTGGGCGTAGCAGATGAATTACGAGATAAGAAAAAATGCTGTAGAAATGCGGTCATTAAGAAGTATGCTAGAATTGAATCTGAATGACAGGTCAACCCCTCTGGATGACAGGCGTGGGAGTTTATGTTTATGCGTTACACAAAGTATTTGAAATATGCTTAATTTCATTTTAAATATAAGATGCCATCTAAAACATAACTTGTAAAAAAAACCACGTCTCGCAAATCAGTTCTTCTATCGTCAAAAGTTGTGATCCATGTAAAATACCAAGTTGGTTAATTTATTCAGTCCCTACTTAAGGGTCTTTCTGCTTAAGTTATGACGTAATTAACTAACATAACAACATCTTATTGTGATCATATCAATATTAAAAATCTTTTATGTTTTAAATAAATAGATTGACTTGACCATCGCATCAAAACACAACGTATCTCTTAAGTAATACATATTACCTATATTGAATTCGATTGTTAAGTGCGATTTCCAAGTCAATATTTTTATTTAAAACATAAAAGATTCAATGAGTAACAAAATTAAGAAATTTTGACTAATTATAATTCCTAAACTATTGGTTCAAATTGAATGAAATTTGAAATATACCTTGTCAATACAATGCCTGCTTGTTTGCTGAAAATTTAGGCTTCTAGTTCTGTTACGGACGGCGAAGAAGCAATCGTCCGTCGCCCCGCACCGTACAATATAGTTATTAATTCGCATCTTCTTTAATTTCGTCGTAACCCCTGTTAGTTTAAAATAGCAATTATCATTAATTAAGTAATTAGTCAGACAGATGTCACAGTAATTAGCTTTCTTCATAGTAGTTCAGTTTCTCGCTTATAATAAAACATAAATACAGTCCACTTAGCTCTCATCACCTACAAGTTCTATCCACAACGAAGTTATAGTCGACTTGGCGGGGGCACTGCCGTGTCCCCTGATATTTGTCTTATTCAATATCTCTGATCAAACATTTTATTTTAATAATAATAAACTGCGCTGCCAACCTGCCTGCGAAGCGTGGCGATTACGAAAAATCCCTTCCCTTTCTTTGGAGGCAATCTTTGGAGGAGTACATGTTCAGTAGTGCACTTTTATAGGCTATTAATCAATAACAGAATGGATGGATGGGTGTAGTAATATATTCATGTTTTGTTATTTAGACTAATTATTTACGCGAACACTACTCATTGTTAAACTATGCAGGATTCGAACCCGTGACCCGCAATGCTGCAACCGAACACTGACACTGCGCTACCAATCCTTTCATATAATGAAAAATAAAAATGTTTATATTGCGCCCCAGGTTTATCCCCGCCTACAGATGAAATCGTTAATTACAGTTTTAATAGTAGCAGTTGCATTTTGCTACGCTGTTGTTTGGTTGTATAAAATACAGGACGTCATCTTATCTCTATGAAAAATTGCGCTGGGCTTGAGACAACGTCTTAACAAATGTAGTGACAAGAGCTTCGGCGTACGGGTTGCTTCTACCTCAACACCGCACCGCTGCGTTTCGAGGCAGTTTTCGATATGCAGCAACCAAATGTTGGAACAACTTGCCGCCGCCGTTCCGTAATATGCAATCGATACATAGCTTCCGTCAAAAATTTAAATTGTTCCTCTTAGATCAGCAATCTCAAAGTAGTGCAGATATTTTGATAGTATGTAATTTTATTAATAATGTATGAGCGTGTATATGTGTATGTATGTGTGCTTGTTTATATTTATGTATATATATATGTACATACATATATATATATGTATATGTGTGTGTGTTTGAGTATGTATATATTATTTATTGAAATTATGTAATGAATCGGTGTACTGCAGCTGGTTTGTGTATTTGTTTGTAGCTTAAACTTAATTACGTCCCTGAGTGAATTTCTATGCAACCTCTTACAGTATTAAGAATATTTTATAAGAATTATGACAACATTACAGGAAATAAATTTTTGTTATTATATTTGGTTTAACACAACAGAACTGCCCTCTGCACATAAAGAATATATAATATATGTATATATATTTTTTATATTTATTTGTGTATTTTTATTTTAAATATATAAGGGTGCCACTGAAAATCAGGGTTGGGGTGTTGTACTTCTGATACATTCCAACATATCCTGAGTGGCTTTCCTTTTTGGAGCAGAGCAGCATTAACGGGTGGATTATCTTTGTAATACACCTTATGCATTACTCCTTATTCTCTAGTTCTTTATTATTATTATTTTTAAGCTATTGCATAGCTTCTATCGCGGGCCTTGAGTGCAGGAAAATCCAGAAATTTCGTAACGAAAAAAACCTCATGCTCTCCGACGGGCACGGAGGTGTGGCTTGAAGGCCGTGCATTGTCTAACGATGGTCTAACGTCGTTTCTTTTCCTCAGTCTTCGACACGGTGTGTATGTATAAAGTGTTTTGAAATTTTGAATATGAATGAACAAAGTGCATTTATTATTAAGGCTGCTCTCTCGCAAAAAAGCTTGAAAAAAGCGTGCAGATGAACCAACTTTTCGCCGACACTTACAGAGAAATTACATATGAAAAAAATAGCTAGTAATCTACATGATCTGATACGTAATTTGGTTTAGCCATAATTTTTCTATCGGTGTCACATAATAAATGAAAAAATACCCAAATCACCTCCAAATCGTTGAGATGAAACCACTTTACTCCTTCATTGTTTATCAAAGGAATATAAAAAAAATATCTACTGCTTTGCAATACAAAATAAAATAATTTGGTTTGGTTACTTTTTAGAAATATGTATTATTTTTATGATAATAAATTAAGAATGCGTCCCGATTAAATACTGCGTCTATATCACCCCCCGCATTCGTCCACGAATTCAGTGCGGGGCGCATCGTGTTGCTAGGTGGACGTACGCCGCGTTGCGAGAGCTCAGCACTACGAAATAAAATCGTAAAATATTACTGCAAAAATTTAATTTTGTTAATAGTGGAATAGGTTTTTATATATTTTTATAGAGTAAAGGTGACAAATAAGCATACAGTCCATTAACTTGTAAGTGGATGCTGTCGCCCATAGATATCTACATCAGTTATCGATTAAAAATCAAAATGTAGACGCGTAGTCACCTCCGAGGACTAAGATGGAAATGTCTAATTTCTAATACCAAACAGTTTCGTTTCTCTTCTTAAGCATACATGTTCTGTTGTTCTGCTGCTCCTCGCCGGTCCGAGTATTTTAATTCTTATGTAAACTAAATAGGTGTAAACAAGATGAGCATTGGCTTTATGCCATCTATCGGAAGCCATAAAAGTTTTCTGTCGTTGACTGTTATCGTCTTTTACGACACCCATGGGATCCAAAGGGGTAGCTCATGGTTCTATTACACCGCCACCACGTGGCTCAACAAAAGTATATAGGTGTATAGGTATTTATGTACAACAGTGAATAGCTGTACTTGTAAAATTTGTGTATAAAGTGTTTTGAATATGAATGAACAAAGTGCATTTATTATTTATTTATTTAATAAAAGAAAAAAATTTGTTTTCTTATCGGTCACCACGCTCAAAAAGTGTAACTTGAATTAATATCAAAGAAAAAGAAATACTGCATAAATAAAATAAATAAATAATTATAATTGCATAAGTTGATACAAAATGCTATGCAATAGCTTTACCGCGGCAGTCCCCGAGTGCCACACGTATTTTTTTCTTTTTTATATTATTGTTTGCTTTTCTTTGTTTTTTTGTTTACCATATCTATAAACAAGGAGTGAATGTCCTGTTTCATGATTTCTATGTATAATTTTTTTTGTTTGTATGACTACTTAAATGTTATGTGTTTTATGTAATCCACTTGAGTGTGTTTCATGTGCCAAATAAAATCTGTTTCTTTCTTTCTTTCAGTTTTAAGTGCTGATTCATCACGTGCTCGACGGTGTAGGAAAGCATCATGATCAAATAATAGTGGCAGTGGAAGAGCGTGGAGGAGCGCGCTCTTACAGAATCCAGTCATGCTACAACCATAATGTAGCTGCAAAGTGGCTCTACCACGTATAAGACGTATACAGACGTTAAGGGGAAATATAACCTCAAATGGCTTAGCAAGATCCTCCGTTATGCTGAAAGTATTGCAGCATTAATTTTGAAATATATATATGGTAAAGTTGAGGATTAATGTTAAGGACTATGTTAGTTGAGACGATTCCGTAAAATTATCTCGATAGAAAAAAATCCAAAATTACCTCCAAAATAAACAACAAAACCGCTGTTATTCATAAAATACTTTAAATAAGATCTTGCATACTAACCAAATGTAATGCTTATGTTATTTACTTTCTTTAAAATATCATTATTTTCACTGTAAAAAGAAATTACTTAAGCTATCGGCCTTTTGAAGCGTGATTCCTGCAGCACGGTCACTTCGCCTCGGCCTTTGAACGGGGAGGTTGTGTCGCTTACGATCAGAATATACATTAGGCAACAGTACGACGTAAAATTAAAATGGGAAATAACCGTGATAAAAATAAGAAGCGGCTGGCTTGGCGTTAAGAAACAGGCATAAATATGATAAACCTAATGATATAAGTGTCTAACGACCTATCTACTTACAGTATTAGTGATTACAAACACGTCGGTACATAGCATACTCGCGCGGGGAAGTGGGGGCGAAATTAGAATTTCAGCTGACTTACTATATCTCCTTAACATTAATTTTACCCAAACTTATAAAAAGAACAAAGAGAAAAGCAAAAGAGAACACAAATGTCTGCATAATGCTCCTCAAGTGGATCGCACCCTAATATTGCGAGAGACGGGTACCTATAATGTACAAAGTATAGCTGCAATTTCTTAATTTAGTTTAATGTTACCATAGCCTCAGGCTTGCCGAAGGTAGCTCAGTGTCTTAGCGACCGGAGATCGATCCCCGCAAAATATATTTGTTAATAGAAATGTTGCATTTACAATATGCAACAAACTAAGTCGTCAAGCATTTAAACGTTTACTATCATACCTACAAACACAATAAGGGTGACAAACGAGCACATAGTACTGATGGTAAGTGGATCCTGTGGCCCACAGAAATCTACATTTATCATAAAATGCTGAAGCGTAGTCACACCTGAAGACTAAAATGGAATGCCTCGGTTCCAGTACAAAGAATCTTCGTTGCTTGACTCTCGACATACGAAACACAGCAGCATTAAGCTGATATTTACCGCTGGTGGATATTTCTCAGTCAAGCCGAGCTAATATATTATACAGTGCGTGAGGGTGACATGGTCATGTGATTAATATGGTCACTTTCTAATAACTCAAAAAGTCTTGCTTGCATAGATGCCATCTTATACGATAGCTCCACATGAGTAAACTAAATAATAATGGGCCAAACAGGCGCAGCTTTATCGACATAGTTAATATTTAATCGATTTTATAATTGTATAATGTAGTTAATTTTTTTAAGTTGGTTTTTCGAGATGTCCCTAATTATTGATAAAACTTGTATGCTATTTCTTCCTTAATATATTAGTTATAGTATACTACTTTGTATTTTTGTCTCTGTCTTCTTCCCAATTTTGGTCTTATAGGACGGCAAAGCTTAAGGTGACCATGTTATCCTCACGCACCTCATTTGTGTTTTTATACCTCGTACAAGACACACAAACATCTTGCTAAGGTAGCCATTTATGCCCAACAGCAGTGCGTGCACTGCTATGTTCAGGTCTGAAGGGTACAGGTAGTTAATATAAGTACACGCTGTGAACTAGACATGTGCCAATCATTCATTTCTAGCGACCGAATCATTCTAGTACATTTCGTCACACGTACTGGTACATTCGGATCGATCATTCAAAATCATTTCAGGCTCCAGTACTCTGTGGGTCTGTGAAATCTATTGGGAAACGAAAATTTTTTATTTGAGACTTACAATAGCACCATCTATTACTTGCTTTAGGTAATAAAGTCGTCTTATCTAACTAAAACTTATTGACTTTCAAGGTGGTACATACAATCGACGCTAGATGGCATAAATACAAAAACCTCAAGTTATCATATATTTAATAAATTTATTTATTCTTGGACATTGCTCAGCGGTCAGCGCCTATACATTGTTCGCCCTGGAACCAAAAGCATCGGAAAAGTGTTGTATTGTCGATCATTGGGGAATTCCTATATGATCTTATTTTATAGCGGACCAGCTGCAGAAAAGATATATTTCAAAAAAAAGTATCAGATTTTGAGGTTATAATAGAACTATCACTATTATGGTTTTAATCATTTGGTGTGATTTTTAAGAAAATAAAAAAAACAATATCGTGTTTCATTTAACAATTTTAGTAATGTCTTTTAGCAATATAAAACCACTAGCAGAGTCGCAATTTACACAAAATACACTTTTCATTGCATATGCATAACAAAGAGAATATAAACTCCCTTAAGTAAATGTATGAAAGGGCGCCTAACTACTCTACCTACTTAAAGACATGAAATTAATTTTTAGAAGAACAGTGCTGACAACATAGGAGAATTATACTAGTTCTGTAAATGTCTATTCGAATAATTTTATCGATATAATGTTTATCGATTTATTGTTTATCGTAATTCTTATATTAAAAATATTAACTATCACAAACTCGTAAGTGATCGTTTAGTTAGAAGTAAGTACGCTTTTCTAAACGATGATAATGAAACAATTAGGTTTTGTTCACTTCAGCATTATTCTTACTACCTATTTATTTTCAAGTTTGACCTTATTCATTAGGTATTAGTAGGTTTTTATATATATATATATATATATATATATATATATATATATATATATATATATATATATATATATATAGGTTTTTAAATTATACTTTTAGAGAATAACAAAAAGAAATGGTGGTTGATTGTTTTTATTATAGTTTCTATTTGCACTCTAATCGAAATAAATTCAAAATGTGATTTAGATTAAAAAATATGCAACTGTTCATTAAAAATTCAAAAGATCGATTATAATCGAATGGGTGTCCCTAGTAATTTTTATACACCACATGACGTTTGGCGAAGATGGCGGCGACTAATTTTATAAGTCGAATAGAATATTTTTTTTAATGTTCATTTTGGCATGCAGCTAGTCCATTTTATAAAAGTATTTGCAACAAATATAATAAAATATATAATTAATTACCGTGTATGTCCGATGTTTTTATTGCACAAGGCGATTTTGGACATTGTCCTTTCATTCCTAACAATACACAATTTCATCTTACTTTGCATGTCTGAAAATATGGATTGTAACTTTTATTTGTTACAAAATTAAACTTTTACCTATTTTATATTTGTATAAGGTGGTTAAATAATATATGTATTAAATAAATCATTTATCATAAAATCTTTTGAAGTGTTATTTTTAGCAAACTACGAAATGATATTTTTAACTGATAAATGTAACAAATAAATATACTCACACTCACATGTATAATAAAATGTAAAATAATTTTTACTTTAGGTAACAATATTATAATAAAAAAAATACTTAAATAATAAACACTCATGATACTCTGCAGTCTGCATTGTTAATTCGATTCGCCTGTTTATTCAGATCATTCGGGATTCGTTCGGTTTGCGGCTCATTCACAATTCAAACAAATCGCGGGTTAAAAAGGTACCGTCAATTGTTTGTGATTGGTTCTACAGGTACAATAAAAAACAAATGAATGAACCATTAATACTTTTAAGTGTACCAGCTCAAACGAACGAATCATGCACGATCGACACATGTCTACTGTGAACCATCCCATCTCAGTCCTCAGAGGTGACGACGCATCTGTACACTTTTTTGCGTGAAGGTAGCTGCAAGATGTCCGTGGACTACAGTAGTCTCTAACCATCAGGTGGAGAAAGAGTTCACTTGTCCATTCAGTTTTTTGAAAAAAAAACTTATTATTATTGTTTTTCTTAGGTTGTGGTTGTGTCAGGAGTTCTTGTACACGCAGCTATTATACCTACCTACTTGTTATTAAAAAGATATATCAACTAATAAACATTTATTAAATTTCTACATAATCTAGGTTCAATAACAGCCAATTTCATTAGAGTAATTACTTGATGAATCTTCCTACAACTAAACCACAGAAATGCGAAATAATTATTGACAACATGCATCTCCTCATAAAGAAAGCATTATTTCATTTAGCGATTGATACTGATGTAAGTATAGGCAATTTATTAATGAACATTTTGATCTATTTAATTTTTTCAAAGGACCAAAATTCGATTTTATAAAGTAAATATTTTAAAATTTGGGCGTATTTCTTACACTCAAAGACTTTGAATACATGGGACCGAACCGAACGTGCGCTTGGAGTAACGTCTTAATTTTATTAAGATCTGATTGAGGTAAGCATATGAGTTTATATATTCCTTGTTTTATATTCGATGTATTTAAACCAAATAAAACCTTTAATAAACCATAACGCTAGTAGTTTTATTTTAATTTTGTCCAAAAACTCGCTTATTATATAATAAAAGAAATATTATTATTCAAGTGTCCGAGTATAGACGTATAGACTTGATTAAAGTGAAACGTGTGGTTGACTAAGTTAGCATTTAGAGTTTGTCTTAGATAGGTATCACTTTAGGAAAAAGGTTACAAGCAAAAAGGATCTCCGGTTATCTACACTCACCAGACACACACTCAATGATGCTAAGTCGCTATTTCATGCTGGTATACTGTGAGATCGTAGTCCGTATCCAGTCGATCAATTCGTGCTACAGCCGTAATACCTATATAGCTACAGCGTGGCTCTACCACGTATAACACGTTCATATTCCTTACAAAAACAATTAGAAATTTTTACCTAATTACGAAACTTATACATAATTTAAGGAAGTTCCTTTGTAAATGTAGGCACATTAAAAATAACGACTGCGCCTTGCGAAATCACTTTGTACTCTTCGCGAACTCAACGGCTTTGTAAATGTCCTTTATCTTTAATTAAGGTTTCTAATTGCGAAGCCGCCGAATTTTGACTTTCAATTTATATCAAGACGTGTTCTGCATCGCAAATTTGTAGAAAAGAAAAATTGTACGAACTTTAATATATAGTTAATAATCTAATTATACTTATCGGTCCATCCAGTACAGCCTTTAAAAGTCCACCGATGAACTTAGGCCTCTCGGTAAATTATCTCATGGTTGTACCACGGTCGCCACGTTTGACGGGTTGGAGACCGCACTTTAATTATTTTGCGTTGTTAGTAGGGAGATACTGCTGCTCATCTCCTGTGTCAGTTTCTCTCTGTTTGCTTTTACGACACCTTCAGCACGATATGGGATAGTGGACATACTTACACTGCCATTACACAGTGAATAAAGCTTATATCTATATATTTTGTACGTGGTAGAGCCACTCTGCAGTTAAATTAGTAGTATAGTTGTAGCACGAATGGGTCGGCTCGACCGGGGAAGGACTACGCTTTCACAGAGTGTCATCGTAAAATAGTAGCTTTTTGCTGCTGTGTGTCGTATGTTGAGTGTAGAGAACCGGATACCCTTTTTACTGAAAACGAGGCATTTCATCTTAGCCATCGCATCTGCATTTACATTTAGGTGTCTACCGGCCATAGCAACCGCTTACCATCAGGTGGACTAGGTGCTCGTTTGTCACCGTATTCTATAAAAAATATTCTTACATTGTCATTACACGGTGAATAAAGCTTACCTATATTTTACATAAATGCATTAATTGATTTCTTAAATATTTTAGTTAATTACCCCAAATATTAGTAAGGCATTAAGCGATACAATAAAAAATATTTTTTTGTAATATCCCCCACGCTTCTCCTATTGCCTCTAACTCTAGAGCAATCCTGGCTCCCGTATGGTTCCCATCCAGGAGATCGCACTGCAAAACTGCAATAAAACAGATTTAATTTCTAATTCATTGGAAAAGAAGTGTGCTGTAGCTCCCAAATACTGGTTCAAAGTTCTAAATGACCAGCAGTCAACTGTTAAGCATACACTTTCCGCGTTTTATTTAACATTTTTTTTAAAATATTGCCTTCGTTCTTCATAAAACGCTGGCAACATGAAAAAGAAAAATTGTCTTCCTGCTTGTTAGTTCATATGATGGATTTAAAGCACGTAAAAACTCTCTAAATCCAAGGTCATCTACGACTGAAAATGGTTGACAATCGTAGGCTATTAATTTAAGAGACACTTATCAATTATTTTTTTTATCTGCTGGTCAAAGTTTTATGGGTAAGTAAGATGACATCATGTGTTGAACCTTATTCGCCGGCTCATTAGCTGACGAAATAACCACACCAGCATCACCGATATTACCACCACCACCATCGTCATTACCACTACCTTCCCCAGTATGTCCACATATACCACTACCACTAAGTACACTACATCCCCAACAACATTTCTACTATCATCGGTAACAACGGTTCTCGGAATTTCTTCACCGTAACCACTTTCACCAACTGTTCCATGCGTTAAATTTGAATACACGCTAAGATGTAAACTTCAAGTGTGTTTTTAGATTGCTAGTTGAGCCTTTATACGATAACGTTTTTTATAATAATTACATATTGCCAATTTTTCAAAATGGTCCCACAGCTGTGTGTGACGTCTCGGCATGATAAAAAGTTAAAAAGAGAAATTAAACTCTTAACTAAAATCTTATATTTTTTGAACACTAAACCAAATAATACTATATAATATAAAAACTAATTACCTTCCCTAGTATATATTTCTACAACTTTTTATATATTCCTTAATATATTGATTATCACAAATTCCTTGTAATATTTTGGTGAAAGAGTATTTTTATAAAACATTAAACTTCCGCATTTCGTTATAGACTCCATTAGCATAATATATCATCCCGTAGGTGTCGTAACCGGCGACAGGGAAAATCTAAAACAGGAAATTGGTAGCATCTTCCTGATATTACTACTTTTTTGTGTAATCGTATTATATAATGTTATATAATTTTACTATAATTATATTATTTCATCATCATATTTGATTATAGATTGTTTATTAATAGGTAAAGTAGCTCGCCTACAATGCACGCCTTGGTAACCTATTATTAACACAACATTTAGTTCCTAATCATAGAATGGAAATATTTTAATTTAACAAATATTGTATGTCTTCTTGGTTATCCCTAAAAATAATAATAACCCAATAAAATACTGCGGTACCGGCCCGCCTTCTAAGCGTGGACACTGTGGCAAATACCTCCTTCAGTCAGTCAGTAGGTAATGTATGGGTGAGAGAAATTTAGCCCACTCACAGACTTAACAAAAAAAAAAACCAATAGAATATGTGATTGTTGTAACCACCCTTACTGTGCCTGAAGCCGGACAGCTTACGTAAATTCTATTTATTCCGATGATACCAATAGACCTACCCAACCCATTTCGTCAAAAACGGCTTCAACTCTTATTTCTATAGGAGAAGGAAAGCAACGAGCAAATAGTCCACCTGATGATAAGTTGCCACTGTGTGACCCATAGACATCTACATCTATCCTCCATTACGAATCAAAATGCAGATGCGTTATCATCCCTGAGGAGTAAGATGTAATGTCTCGTTTCCACGCTGTAAGAGCGTGGTCGTTCCCCGGTCGGGCCGACCCACTAATGCTATAAACATAAAATAGATGCAGCATGGCTGTATCGCCTAAAAGTTCTCCATTAAAATGTTACTTATACTAAACCTTTAGGGATTTTAAAAAAAAATACGTAAATTTACTTTAATTCATATTTATTCAATGAAATTAAATTCAAATTTTTACAGTAATGATGTTTGCGGTAAAAAAAATATCATTCTCTATGGTAAAATATATAACACAATTTGGATGGCAATAAATAAATGACTACTAACCTGGAACCCCCATACAAGATGGGTGATTATGAAGCATGCACACGTACAATTCAAACTTGTTCAGTGGAATCTAAAGGTAAATTACTCTGCAATCCCCGAAAGGGTTAATTAACAACCTCGAAAGGTCAGAGTCGGTCTTGAATTAACGTGTTTAATTAATGTTTATAGTATTTTGGAAACCACCAATAGCAAGGTACAATATGAAACTTTGTAGCGGCTACACTAAATTATTTTATTTTACTGAAAAATTGCCGTGAACAATTATATTGTCTAACAAAATATACTTAACAAGCATTAAATAGTGGTAAAGCTTACCCAATTAGCGTAGTTAAATCCAGTGCTTTCTTGCCTTGAAGACATCCATATTGTATTCTGATGGAAAGATAAAAAAAAAATTCCACTCCTTGGCTGTACTTTGAAGACGTGAAGAACAAACCGAAGAGACTCACCAAGAACCTGGGTATCCGACGATGGAAATGGGAAAAATTAAAATATGTAATTTAATTTATTCAATTTTTTGAAAGTTTAAACTATATTTTTAACTTTTAATCTATATTTATTTAATTGCTCATGTGACAGAGTAGCGCCGTATACTATATTTTATATATAGTACCCGGTTGACCGAGCTTTGCTCGGTATTTTTCGCTCGGTTTTTTTTTAATTCGTGTGTTTTGGAAATTATATTTAAATACAAATTACATACTGATGAAATACGAATAATATTTTTTGATCTTAGCGACATAATAGAAAAAACTGAACTGGTTATTTTAATAAAAAATCATGAGTGCAATTAGTTTAATTTAAATTTTCGTGTTTTTAAATAATACTAAAAAAAGGGCTTGTAAAAATAGATTTTCTCAAAAAAATAGGAACTTGAAAAAAATTAAAATAGTCGGCCGGTCGGACTGGGCTCGAACCATGGTATTACGATTTTGTGACCGCCCAATGTACCAATTAAGCTATTTGTAATCATTAATAAACTGTCAAAATTTACCTTCTTATTCTAACGATATTGTAGCAGTTTTTCTTTGCCTAAAAAGACGGACAAAAAGACATTTTCTAAAAATAAATCCTAGCTAGATCGATTTATTGCCCCCGAAACTCCCTGCACACAAAATTTTATGAAAATCGTTGAAGCCGTTTCTGAGATTCCTATATATATATAGATTATATATATATATATATATATATATATATATATATATATATATATATATATATATAGTTTAAAGGTATAGGATATACACCGTACACATATCCTACTCTGTATTTTAAGGAGTTATTGCTATAATAGACGGAGAGGCAGAGCCAAAAAAAGTCTTTGAATTTATTAAGCCTGGTTTTTCCTCAGGTGTTTATAATCACAATTTACAATAAAATGCTGCGTTCAGTCAAGCGGACATTAGAACAGGTGTCTCAGGTGCGCGGTCAAACATGTCGTGACCACCGACATAATAAAATCAATGTCTTAAGGCTGAAAGTTTATGAACTTTTGTTTTTTTTTTAATATGTAAATCAGAATTATGATAGTCAGTCAACGTGCTATGGGGACACAGCTGGCCAGTCAGCTGTAATGTACGTAGCGAGGTTTATAAGGGTGCAATTCGTTCATTAAGCGTGATTTTTTTTTTAGTAACTACTACTGACTATATTATTAATAAATAAAATGGTCAATCAAATATTCCGTAGAACAAAGCCCGTCAGTCAGTAAATAAGAAATGAAATTTTGGGGGAATGCATGGCTCTAGAGATGTCCTCATACATTTCCTTCACCTTCTCATCAGGATGTGCCGAGGTTGGTGCATACACCCGTATAATCATAAGGTATAAGGTACGCAACCCTTGTCAACACACTCCTAATCTTTACAAAGTTGTTGACGAGAGACTTGTGGACGATAAATCCGACACCTCCTTGGGACAGATGGTTGCCCTCTCAGCGATTAAACGTGTCGGACTTCGAACGATCCTGTAATATGCCAGCGCAACTTGTCTACCTCCTTTTTCAGCTTCAGGATCTTCTCGTCAGTACTCAGGGTGCGTGCGTTATATGTTGCCAGGTTGAATCGTCTTAGGTGCCAACCGAACTTCCACATGCGATTCTTAGCAGGCCCTGCCTCGCCGTTACCATGGCCAACAACGTATCCAGGTGTAGCGGGGCCGTCGGGGACTGGGGGGAGGGATGTTTGCCACAGTTGGCATGCTTGGCGAGCGGGTCGGCAACCGCAGTAATTTACAGTATAATTTCTGTTATCAGGAAGATGCTGCTGCCCATCTCCTGCCTGTCTCCCTCTGTCGCCTCTTACGACACCCACGGGACGACATGGGATAGTTGATGTTCTCAACCGCCGCTACAAGACAGTATTCATATGCACTTATGTAATTATCAGTCTCTATCTATTCTTGAAATAAACCAGGATAGACAGACAGACAGACAGACAAAAAACTTTAAATGTCTGAGTCAATATGAGGTAGTTAATTCGATATTTACGACAGACACTTCAAATTTATTTATATGTATAAATGTTTAACATACTGCTGATTTAAAAATACTTATATAAATGATGATAGTCTATATAAATATTGTTTTTAAACTACAACGCTTCACTTCGGTTCAGCTACATCTTACAGATTCGTTTATCTGCTCGTAAGTTGTTCGTCCGCTCACTTCTGCTATGAGAAAAGTATTTAGGAGCCATTTCTTTGCAAATTAGCGATCTCTGGGTCACTTTACATTTTTGCGCCATTCAAGATATTATGAGTGTTAACGTTCAAGCGTTATTAGTAAAGTTTTAATAAATAATTATCGATAAGGTGGCATTAACAACATGGCTTTCGTGCCCTTATTGAGATCGTCCTACTTCAAGCGGTTGTGCCGTATGATGTCACAAAGTAATAAATACTAAGTACAAGGTGAGACAGAAATGCGTCAATGTAATCGGTCTATAGTTTATTATCTAATCTATTTTAACCACACGTCGAAATAACGTATTGTGGATCCGCGATATAGATCATACCATAAAGTATAGAAAGTTATAAAAAAATTGTGGTTAGAGAATTACTCCCTAATCATCTAATGATCAAAAATATTTTCATATATAGTGCACTGTATGAAAAATAAATGGGTAGTAAAATGAAGCGCTAACTAAATGTGAAGCCGTCATGGTTTGCCTGTGTGCAACATACTCGCGCATCTCATAGCGCGTAATGAATAATGTAATATAAGTCATATATTTATATGTAATATTATTTATGTCATATATTTTATTAAATAAATGTAAACCAACATATTTTACTTCCTTTGCCTATTGCATATATTTTCAGATTTGTTATTAAGGAGTAAACTTAGTCACTCATCGGAGCTGACACGAACAATATTTCTTACATAAACTCATTTACTTTTTTTTATTAACGTTTATGATGTATGAGATGGCAGCCTATATTGATGCCTCAGCTGATGGGGCCAGTTTAGTACATTCTGTTGAAACTCGAACACATATCCTGCATGTATATATATATATATCCGATGTCGGCATCGAGTACAGAAACCATGTTATACGGATACATTCGTAGTAGGCATTCAATGTGTTGATAATAAATAACACTTTATCTCTTCGTGTCGTTAATCTATCTATCTGTCTGGGAGCCCGACTGGGTTAGTACCACCCCTTCTCTATGTGACCCCACGTGGTTTTTGTTACATGTTGTATATTCAGCCAAGCAGCAGTTCTTACTCTGCTGTATTTCGATATGAAGGGAAACCAAAATACTTACAGGCTGAGAAATATTTCATCTTAATTCTTAAAGCTGACAACACATATTTATATTCATACGTGGTGGACGAATGGGTCAGCTCGATCGGGGAAGGACCACGCTCTCACAGAATACCAGCGTAAAATAGCAGCTTAATGCTGCTGTGTTTTTTGTGTTTTGGTGAGTGTAGAGAACCGGAGAGCCTTTTTACTGGACACGGGGCATTCTATCTTATTTCTTATGGGTGACAACACATTTGCTATATGATTGTCAATCGAGGATAAATGTACCAATAGGTGTACTGTGTACTCGTTTGGCACCCCAATTATATATATACAAAAAAAAAAACACATATCTAGCCTTCATGGGTTGAAGCTGGCTACAAGTCTCTAAGGACTGCAGTGGCCACTTATCATAAAAGAACCTGAAACTATTTTTACTGACGGGATGAGATAAGGTGATGAATTCACTTACACCATCACCACAACGTAAAATGGAGGTGTAACTGTTCAAAAATATAGTGGATATACTTACTGGACGGTAAGAAACAACTATCCATTAAAATTTCCAGCAAACTAACATATTATAACTATTTCGACAGGATGCGCCGATCGAAGCACTTATCTCGGACGGTAATAAATTTGCGCCAGTCAAACATGGTTCCAACTTGTACATTTATCGTTAAAAGGATGTCTTATCTTCACTTATGGATTTAAATGATAGAAGTTTTGAACAATTTTGTTACATAGATCATTGTCTATTGGGGAACTAGGTTCCCACAAAATGTCAGTGTAAGATAACAGAATATAACGTGAAGATGAATGAAATGATTACTATAACCGTCTATCAGAAGTCCACTGGCTACATAGGCCTCACCATAGATTGCTTATTAGGGGATTTCGATATAGTTGCACATGCCACGCTTGTTTTTAAAAAATTACTCTGTGTTCCACTACCAACTCAGATTACTATTTGAGAATACGTTTTTGTTAACATGTGAAATTCCGGTATAGTGCGGTATGAACAATAGTGCTTTTTCTCTATAGATTAAAATTACGAAATGTCTATACTTTATAGTATTTATGAAAACCAACTTTACATGATTTTAAAGATCAAAAAAGTTATATTATTTCGTCAAGTCGTTATCGAGATATTTTGTAAACACACAATTTATCTCAGACACACGATAAAAATGTTCACAATACGTAGTGCAAAGTACTTAATAAGTTCGTTAGTCTTATTTATTTCGGTTTCCTCTTATTATAAAGATCTTGTATTCACGTATAAGAAGTAGTATAAAAATAATGGAGCATCAAGCGTATGTTGCTTTTTTGTCTACTCGACAAGTCAACCCCAACACAACCGGTCCACTTTGCGTTCGATGTGTGCAAATGTAACCCAACCTGTACCCCGTGTGGTGGTGGCGTTAGTGACACTCTTCTGTACCATGGCTACCGTAAGAGGCGTTTGGATAATGCAAAAAATAAATAATCTAATAGCTTTCGATAGATTGCGGTATACCATTACGCTTATGCCAGACGTAGAATACTCTGGCAACGGGAAGCAGAGTCATAGTTGAGGGCCGTCTGGTACTGCGAATATCTGTCAATCCGCCTGATGAGCGTGACGACTAAAGCAAATCTTTCCTTTGCTACAACGGAAGAGTACTCTGTTCAGCAATGTTAGGGTGATGTAGAAGGAGGCACCGATCATATTGTATGAGGGAGGATAAGGATATGGTAAGTGAATGCTGAGGCCCATCATACCTTAAATCTATCAATCATCAACATCTACAATCTATTGACTAAAAACAAAAATGTAGATACATTGTCACCCATTTGGTCTGTGACAGAATGCTTTGTTACCAGTAAAAATCAAATAAAATCTGTTTATTTTGTGAACATAGGTTAATTTACTGATCTCGACATGTACATAGTAGAACATTAGGTAGGTTCTCTATGTCCCGCCAATGGGCATACAAAATAATAATTGCAACAGTCATTAACAATATTATTTTTTTTTCTCTTCTGATGTCAGTTTCTAATTGAAATAGTTAAATAATATATAATTAATTAGAAAAATTTTTAAGATAATAAAGGGGTAGTAAGATATAATAATTGTCATCATTTTGTCTAAATGTCATCTAGTATTAATTGGCACATGTCATGATAGGTATATAGTCATTGTAGTTTAATAATATAATATTATAATGTCAAAATGTATCATATTTTTAGATGAATTCTTTAAATAAATATATGAGGAATTCATCTAAAGATGTATGTATCTTTTAGTAAATCACAAAGTTTACGTTTATAAATATTAATGTTGTCAAAGTCAAAGTCTTTAATGTACTTACTTAGGTATTTTGTTATATACTTTTGGTGCCATTGCATATATACTCTTCTGTAAGAAAACAGTTCTACTTGGTACTAAATGAAGCTTATCTGAGCGACGTTGACTTTCTATTATATATGTTAACATTACGTTTTACAAAAACGCTTGTTTTATAAATATATAATGAGGGAAATGTTAGAATTTTTAATTTTTGAAAATGTGGCTTACACGTGTCGGTACTTTTTAAACAAGAGATGAGATGATGATGACTTAGACATTTTTTGTGCAATGAACACATCGCGAATGTTGGGTGCATTGTCCCAAAATATAACGCTATATCTCAGGATTGAGGGGACATAAAATCGTTTACACTCTAATAGCGTAAAAGTATAGCATTATGCATATGCCATTTCACGTGAGATTCATTTCACTTTTTGAGAGCGTGTCTTACCCTGACGAGCCGAGTAATTCATGCTGCAGGCTGCAGCCAAGCTTGAAATAGTGGGTACTGGGTAAATCAAATTACATCACCGTGCCTTCCTACAATTGTGTTTCCCATTTAATTTGGCGTTGAAAAGATTCGTTTAATATTAAGAAGACTACATCTGTAATTTAGTCCTTCAATAATCAGACACAACATATAAAACACTGCTCGCAGCTCGTCGCGCCTGTTACGCCCGCTATTCAATTCCACTCTCGCATAAATCACGTTCCGAATATTGCGATGCACATTTGCTTTTCCTTAACGTTAGTTTTATTTGTTCCTCCATTTTGCTATATTGTATAGCCGTAAAGATTTACCCAAAAATTCGCATATTTTTCCGTAATGGTTGGTTTAAAGTTGTCAAATGATTACCTATTATGTAATGAAACAATTAGCTTACAACAAAACAATTACTTATATACGTGGTAGAGTCATGCTCGACGGGGGAGGGACCACGCTCTCACAAAATACCAACGTAAAATGGTAGCTTAATGCTGCTGTGTTTCGTATGGTCAGTGTAGAGAACCGGAGACCCTTTTTACTGGAAACGAGGCATTCCATCTAACTCCTCACGGGTGACAACGCATCTGCGTTTTGATTCTTAATCAGAGATAAATGTAGACGTCTATGGGCCACAGCATCCACTTACCATCAGGTGGACTGTGCGCTCGTTTGTCACCCTTATTCTACAAAAATAACTTTAAAAAGTACTTAAAAGGCGTTAGACAAATATACGCGAGGATAGATGTAGATGTCTATGGGCCACAGCAACCACTTATAATCAGGTGGATTGTGTGCTCGTTTGTCACCCTCTTCTATAAAAAAGTTTTTTTTTTAAACAAGAACAAAGAAAGTAAGATAAAAAATAAAAAGAAATAAAATTATTAATTTTTTTCAAAATAAAACTCATGCCGCCTTCGTTTTTTCGCCAATCTTCCGGAAGGGGCAGAATAACGTTTGTCGGGCCAGATATTCTTTCTATGAAAACTAGAAAACAGTTGCACAAAAATGAATCTAGTTTAGAAAAAAATATGAACAAAGTGACCCAAATGACTAGGATCTATTTGTAATAAAATAGAATAACGTTAGACCTTTGCAGTTAATTCCCACAAATGACTGTTTTGCGACCGAAGTTTAATTGAGATTTGCAGCCAGATTTAACTACAGGTTAAACGAGGAAGGGTTAAAATAAACGGGAGTTTTTTGTATTTTCTAATTACCTGCAAGAATCAATCACACAAATTCTATTTACGTTCTTTTAAATTTTTTTGAACGTAGATCTTAGGGTGAGAAACGAACACTCAGTCCACCAGGTAAGAAAACATAAAAGGAAATAAAAAAAATACGTGTGGCACTCGGTGACCGCCGCGGTAAAGCTATTGCATAGCATTTTTTATCAACTTATGCAATTATAATTATTTATTTATTTTATTTATGCAGTTAAGTCTTTGATATTATATCAAGTTACACTTTTTAAGCGTGGTGACCGATAAGAAAACAATTTTTTTCTCTTATTGAATAAATGAGAAGTTAATATTGTTTAAAATATTGTTAATATCTTACAATACATGTAGGTTATTCAGGAATTTTTATCATTGAGTTAGCAGCTAGTGTACACTCATACGTCTAGTCGCACGCACACAAACACCGTGCCGAAGTCTGCCGAGTGCCGAAGTGTGCCGAACTGAAACGACGTTAGACGATGCACGGCTTTCAACGCCACACCTCCGTGCCCGTCGGAGTGGGGAGCGTGAGGTTTTTTTCGTTACGGAATTTCTTGATTCGGTCCCCGCGCTCAAGGCCCGCGATAGAAGCTATGCAATAGCTTAATAAAAATATACAAAATAAACCCTTATTCTACAAAGATATCATTCGTACGAAGCCGGCGCAGATTGCTAATACTATATAAAAACACCATTGATAAAAATAAACAAGAGCAAGCAGACATAATCTGATTGCATGACAGACATGATGCTGACACGTCACTGACCCAACACAAAGCTAAAAACATGTCAAATGTTTCGTTGTGCAATGGTGGGTGAGAGAATACTAATGTCGTGAAAGCGAATACTAATGAAAGGAACAAGTAATTGCTCTTATACATACAATTATACAGCTTTCCCTCCACCGAAAATTACGTCGTAATTACTAATGTTACACTCAGATAGAACGCGGCTGAGTTTAATTGTGCTAAAAATTGCTTGCTAAATTTAATTAAGGTTTTCAAATTGAATGCCAATGATGGTAACTTATGTTTCTTATAAAATTAGTTTTAAAGATACACAGCCTATAACGTCCTATAGATCTCCTTTCATTTCCGAGAAGGCTTTTAGAGTAAGGACGTCCGACGCGCTGCAATAATGCGTGATGGCGGTGTCCACATATCTTCGAAATGTTTTCTTTTATTTCTTAGACATGTGGGTTTCTTCTCGATGCTTTCCTTAACCGACAAGCAAATTGTAAATCAGCATTTAAAATAGCAATTAACATATTTCCATTATTACCGGCGGGAATCATACGCGAGCCGCTTGCACATACATGTCAAATTGGAGTGACTTTCTGTTATATTGAAATGACTGTCTGCTATTGAGCTTTGGTTACTTGTATACTATTAAGACATTAATAAACATTTTAAAAATATTTGTCAATCTGTCTGTGTGTCGGTGCGCTTAACTTAACTTCGCAATGGTTAAACCAATTTCAATGCAACATCACGAACAGGTAGAGAGCAATGCCAGGAGTGATCTAAACTCAGTATGTTTTATCAGAAAAACTTGGAGTTTTGGAATTTTGATTTATGATCATGACATTATTATTAATTGTTTGCAATTTTTTTTAATTTCATTAATGTTAGAACATGCAGAAAATACTATACTTCCATCTGTAGAGTGTAGACACAGTGTTGAGAACAATCTCTCATAGGAGAATAGTTGAAAAAGTGTCCATCTGTAAGCAATAAATAACAGTTCAAAAACTCTCCACAACAGCGCTGGAGTAGCTACTGGAAACAGCTACATGAAATGAACTTAGCAGTTGTCGACGATGTGAAGTGTGCTGCTAAACTGCTCAGTAGCTCTAAAATCTAAAATAATTTTATTTAGTAAATATAACCTCGAGAAAATAGTCTATCCCACTAATATTTTTCGGCGCGTTCATTAAAATTTACCTCGTAGCTATAGTGGCGCCACCCTTATTTAATGGTTTTCTATGGACACTTTTTAATACACAATCTGTACTCCTTACCTCTACATTCCATACTTCCATCCTTACCAGTACGTCAAAGTTCTCTGAAACAAGCCGCCAGCCAACCATGACTGTGGTGAAGTAATTTCTATGAGGTAATTTACCGGGAGACTTACGTCATCAGTTGACTTCTATAGGCTGGACTGGCTGGACGGATAATTATATAAAAAAAAAACAATGATTAATTGTACGTACTCTACGTACAATTTACCTTTTCTACAACTTTGCAATGCAGAACACGTCTTGATATAAATTGAAAGTCAAAATTCGGCGGCTTAATTAAAGATAAAGGACATTTACAAAACCTTTGAGTTCGCGAAGAGTACATGAGTAGTGAGTACGTAGAGTAAGTGATTTCGCAAGGCATAGTCGTTACTTTTAATGTGCCTATATTAACTCCTTTAATAATGTATAAGCTTCATAATTAGCTACAGCTTTCTAAGTGTTTCTCGTGAGAAAATGATCTGGTATGTAGGTGTTCTGGTATTGTGGCGTACTAAGGTCAAATAACAGCTTAATGCTGTTGTGTTGCGTATGGTCAGTGTAAGGAACCGGAGACCCTTTGTACCTTGAACGGTGCAGTCCATCTCAGATTTCAGGAATGCTAAGGCATCTGTATTTTGATTCTTAATCTACGATAGATATAGATGTCTATGGGCCACATCATCGATTTAATATCACGTAGACTATGTGCTCGTTTGTCTCCCTTTTTCTTTAAAAAAAGCTTTAGTAGGAAGTCTGGTAGGCTACCTATTAACTTTTCGTTAAAATAACTATTAACAAGTACATACTGCGGGATCGAACCCGGGCTGCTCGCTTACTGTGAAATTTACAGCGAGTACTTAGTGACTGAACTAACACGGCTCTTAAGGTAGTATTAAATTAAATTAAGAAATTGCAGCTATACTTTGTACGTCATGGGTATCCTCTCGCAATAATAGGGTGAGGTCCATTTGCTTGCTAATTAGAGACAAGTGAGGGGCCTTGGATACGTTTCCTGCACTTGCGAAATAAATGTTAAAGAGTGTTATGCATATATTTGTGTTCTTTTTTGCCATCGAGTAGTAACTTCACTACACTATAATAATTTCAGCTTTTAACAATTAATATCGGGTTCGATCTACGAAAAATGAGTATTTAAAATAAGTAAAATAGATTCAAAATAAAACTGAATAAAATATGTTAAATCAGTTTCATTACTTATTATTATTAAGTATTCAGGTAATTTTTATAAAGATGAAAATGAGCACACAGTCTTCCCGATGTTTAGAAAATGCTGTGGCCCATAGACATCTTCTATATCTTTCTGTGGTTAAGAATCAAAATGCAGATGCGTTATCACCCCTGAGGATTCAGATAGAATATCTCGTTTTCAGTAAAAAGGTTATCCGGTAAGTTTATGCAAAGTTTTAAATAATATTAAAACTTTAGACCTTTTCGATTTTATACTTCCCTATTTATTTGCTCTCTTTTTTAAACAGAAACTTTTTTATTCAATATGGATTATAAACAATACTTATTTAAAGGCACACTTTTGTTTCGTTTACCCCTGGTTCGGAATAAAAACCCCTGTCCTGGGAAGAACCAGCAAGAAATCCAGCGTATCGACTGCGTGAGTGATACCGACCACGACGCATCCACTACGGAACCACACGGAACTATTACAGCGGCCGGCCGCATCGCGAACACAACATGGCGGTGACGCCGCGACTAGGGTTGTAAAGCAACCACAAAGTAACTGCAAAAAGCTGCAGCGACACTATTTATACTCGACCACATTTTGTCGCTGCGATGTGGTGTGGTTTGTGGTACGTGTGAGACGATCCTTAGAAGTTAACGCACATTTAAAGTTTGAAAACGAAATTAATTATACAATGTAAGAAAAAAATGTAACAATTAAAGGCTTTCGCCTAGGGTTTTTCACCGGTATTATAAATTAAAATAGTGAAATGTTCAATAATTAAGTATAAAACAAAGTTCCAGGTACATTTAGCATTTATAGGTAATTTAAGATTGAAGGGAATGCTTTTTAGTAGTAGTAATATTAGTAGTAAGTAGTTCCGGAAAACAAACATAGTGCAGAGACAAACAAACGTGTTGTGGAAACTTTTACACGTTTTATATATTAATTTATTAGTGAGTATTAATCCCAAACACCATTGCAGTAATTAAAGAAATATGATTAAACTTAATTAAAACTAATTAAATAAATATGATTAAAATTAATTAAAATTAATTTAAGAAATATGATTGAAGCGGCAGTAGCTTAATGGCAGGGCGCGGACCGCGAACTTCAAAAAAAAAAAGGTCGTGGGTTCGAATCCGCCATTCGACTACTGGTGTGAACAACTCGTAACATAAGCAATTTAAGCTTTCCACGAGTGGTTAAGAGGAATATTAGTAATGTTTATAGCGTTGTTAATATTCTTTAAAAAAAAAATAAAAAAAATAAAGCCAAGATGACTAAGGAATAATACGTCAACACAAATACATATTATTATGTATGTAATAAGACTTATCTTTTAAAAATATTTATCTCTTTATTATACTCGGACTAACTTCAAAAATGTTTCGTAACACGCATGTTAATTCGTATTACATTAGCCGGTACACGAATATCAATACAATTTTTCTTTCAGATTTCACGTTTTCGGTTAGATTTTCATAAAATCTTTAAACCTTATTACTTTAATAAATTATTATCTTTTTATGTGAAATACCATTAAATTACGTTAAAATGTGGGCTCAAAAACTATTGTCTACTTTAGTCATATTCCATTACCATTATATATAATTTTATTATACAAACGTTATAATAACTAAATTATTATTAAATTTAAATTTATTTAGGGTCCAAAACTTTTTCATTTCTTTAAAACAAGTGTTGAAGATGCCTACAAGGAGAGTTTTTAAACTCATTACTATTAAAAAATGGTCATCATTTTTATTAACTTACTATACGTAACGCAGCACTATACTTCTATTTAGTTGGTATTTTGTGAAAGAGGCCCTTCTCAGTCGAGCTGCCTTATTATTGCTGCAGCCATTATACTTTGACACGATAGGGGGAAACGATCATGAGATTCACCTTATGTTAATTGACTACCGCCATCCATGAACAACTGTAACATCAGAGGAATTGCATGTGCGTTTTTTGCTAGACTCTGTTACGTAAATACATCTCTCTACGATAACGAATAACGGTAAGAAATAAGCATGAAACTCTAGATCATAAATATTAAATTAGGAAGTGCATACGACAGTAAAGAGAACGTTTATAAAATACGAGTATTTTAGGAGCTTTATGTCAGGAAGTAGGCACGAGAATTTACGCCACCCTTTCAACTCCAAGCGCCATTACGTAGTCATACATTCAAATTTTGAATCAATGAATATTATCCACTTAAATATTATATATTTATAATGATAAAGAATTTCGTATTAAGTTCTTTTCTAATTTCTGAGTCTGAGAACGATTTATAGATGTAATATAGAAAAATATTACTTCTAAAACTTTAAGTATTTTTTAATTCATTATATTTAATATAATAAGAGTAACAAACAAGTAGACATTCCAATTTAATGGTAAGTAAATATTATGGCTCAAGATACCTTCGTCTATCTTCGATTAATAATTAGGATATAGTGCGTTGCCGTAATTAGAGCCTCGTTATCAGTTAAAAGTATCTTCGGTTATCTGGACCTTTTTATGTTGGTATTGTGCGAGAGCGTGATACTTCTCCGGTCGAGGCGACCCATTCGTACTGCAACTATAGTTCAGCATCATCATCGGCTCTACCATGTTTACAACAACCACACCTTTGATAGCGAATTGGTCCGAAATTTATTTTAAGTCCATAAACGAAGATAAGTCCGTTTAAGATTCAAGTACAAGATATAAATGTGTTTGACTGGTGAAACTTTTTGTCAGAGATAAGTGAGACTGGCGCATCCTGTCGAACTAGCATTATTTGTTGTTGATATATAATTCATAATGTTTAGAATTAAAATTAATAATGTAGTGGCGGTGTTTATGATATTATATATATGTTTTATAGAATATCCACTACGCATATACATAAGTCCATTGCAGGACACAGGCTGTTCAAAAGATTATCTCATAGGGGATGTGTGAATATATGCTATAGTTGCCACCCTTGGCAGGCAGGTTGGCAAACTTAGTTTTTTATTTTTAAGTTGTTAGTAGGAAAACACCGTTGCCTATTTCTAGGGCTGCCATCCGTCCGGGTTTGCCCGGATTTGTCCTAGTTTGGAAGACGTCCGGGGGAGCGTCCGGTCGGGGTATTAAATTGCAGTCCGGGTGCAACCCAGACTACAATAAAAGTCCGGGTTTTCGATCGGGTCCCATTTAATTTTATTAAGTGAGTAATTAATATTGGGTTTGTTTATCTTTTAATACCTAAGAAGGTTAAAAAATAAAGCAAAATCACTCACTTGTCGTCACAAGAATGATTAAACACACTATTTCATGCAACAAAAAGAGACTTAAAATTAAAGTTTTCTTCCATCAAGTACGGAGTAAAATATATTTTAATCAAGATGTAAATGAATGAAAAAAGTATTGAAATGTTCGGGGTAAAAGCTCCAAAATCCGGGGAACTTACGCTTCCGGTCCTGGGGGCAGGTTTTCGAGGTGGCAGCCCTACCTATCTCCAAGCTTAAACCTTTTATATTCCTTCTATATCCT